>JABUQX010076710.1:15000-22623 GCA_015478945.1 Trachelipus rathkii | reverse complement strand
TTGTGAGTGTGTTAGGGGGGGGTCCAGTTGCCAATCATCGGAGACGACTTCACCATGCCTCATCCCCCAATCCCAAGTTACGCTTATATATAACAAGAAAATGATTAATACATAAAATAGAAATATATAGTTCAGAAACCTATTTCAAGTGAAATCTCTTAACATGGAAAAGGTTAATAAAAATAGAAATAAAAATATATACACAAACTTTTATATTTACAGTAACATTCAAATACAAAATATATTAATTATATATATTTTATAATCAATTTTAGCGAAGGTGATATTTAATAAAATAATAATGCTTGATTAAATAAAATATAATTTAATATGATAATATACATTTATTGTAATAAAACAGTTGCTTGACGATTATCAATATAAGTGAGCTTAACCTTTATCTTTTAGGGTACACACTATTGCACGAGATAATAATAACATTGCAATTATAATATTATATATATATTATATATATTAATATATATATATTAAATTATTACTAATATATATAATATATATATAATAATCATATATATATTATTATATATAATTAATATATATATATATATTAATTCCTATATATAATATATATATTAATTAATATATATAATATATAATATATAATTATATATAATATATATTATATATATTTAATATTAATATGTAATATTAAAAATTATGTATTTAAATTATTTTATATTATAATTTCATTGGAATTATATATATATATATAATTATTATATAATATAGTATATTATGGATATGTATATATATATTTATAATATATATATAATAATATAAATATTATAATATATTATTATATTAAATATTAATATATATTATATATATAATAAATAATATATTATTCTTCATATTTATTTTATTCCAGTTATATTAAATATTCTATCTGCTATTATTTCAGTATCTTATATATATTATTATATATATATATATATATATATTTTATTATACATATATATATAATAATATTAAATTTATATTATATATTAATATATATATATATATATATTACACTTTATATATATATATATTATAATATAATTCGAATATATAGTAAATATATATTACATTAAATATAATAATATATATTATATATATATAGTATATTATATGTGTGTGTGTGTGTGTGATGTGTTTCTGTATATAATTATATTTAGTTTGTGAATATCAGATAATATATTTTTAACTTTAAACTAACTATAAAAGTTAAATACTAAATATGTTATTTCATAATTATTATTTAGTATGAAAATATAATAGTTATATCGAGAAGAGAAAGTAACACTGAGAATTGTGAATGAGCGGTAATAAATATCTAAAAAAATTTTAAAGATATATGATCTTGGAATAAAAACTAAGAGCACCCTGTATGAAAAATTCATAATAGTTTTACGAAAGAATTTCCTCCTTGGTATTTGATTTTGTTATTTATTTTATTAAGCTAATAAGAAAAAAATGTAATTATTAATTATTATAAATAATTTATTAATTATTTTAATTATTGCGTCTTTAGTTCAAATAAATAGAATTAATTCATAAACAGAATGAAATTAGTCTATAATTTATGTGTATTATTCTGCCTTGCTGAGGTTATTAGTAAATTTAAACTAGGTTGTGAAATTTTAAATTATATATTTCATTGAAAATTAGTTCATTTATTTTCATATACATATTATAAATATGTTCTTAAAAATTTCAATATTATTTTCAGTTGAATACAATCATAACCTAATATATTATTTTTGTTTAAGGTTTATTATTAATTAATTATTTATTTTTTATATTATAAATGGACTTTAATAGGCTATTATTAAAATAAAAAGAAATTAATCAATATTTAATAAACATTATACAATTATTACACGCATACATTAACTCCATAGACACTTCTTTGTATTCCTTTTTTAATATTACTGTTTAATATCTTAAATTATAACCCCGTTTGAATTCATCATACTATATTAATTATAATAATTTATTTCATTAAAAAATTATTTGAAATATCATCCAACAATGAGGTTATAGGCAGTGGTGATGTCATGGTATAAGTTATAGATCCCCACCTCTAACTACATCGATAGTACAAGAATAACCAGGTAATATCTATTGTAGATTCGATAGTTTGCTGATACAAATGGGTAGCTCAAACATCGAGTTATTTTGTTTGTTACATTTCGCTTTAGTAAACTCGTATATAAATTCACGGTATTTTTTATAGAGTTTGGCAGTTTTCTTTCTTACCACTAGGTATAATACACTCAATGGATAAAAGTGGATATAATATATAGGAAGGATGTGTTGTTGAGTTTGGGCGCAGGGGGATAATTCGTTAACAACTTTCGTATCCTACTTACAATCAATAACTCAAAACATAAAAAAAAGGATAGCATCTGTAACAACAGGATCATTTAACGTGGAGGTTATTATGTAATGATTCCCTGAAAATCAACTTTAACATTTATTTTTATTTCTCTGATTAATTCACTACTTGCACTAAACGATGTAGAATTTGTAAAAACTAAAATGTTCATAAACTTTATATTTAAATATATATATTTAAAATACACTCCGTTTAACTTACTTCCACCACTCACCAATACAATATATATATATTATACCTACTGGTTTTGCAGTTATTTTATTATTCATTAAATATCATATATAATATAGATATAACTACTATATATATGATATATATATATATATATAATTATATAAATATATCTTATTTTATTATATATTATTAATCGTAATAATATATATAGTACATATATATTACTTAACTATAATATATTATATATATATATATATATATTAAATTTATAATTAATTATAATTATTAAAATTATTAATCTTATTATTATACTTATATATATTATATTATATATAAATAATATACTTAATATAATATATCCATTATATAATATCAGTATGTATAAATTATTATACTTAACACTGAAATTAATAGTACGATATATATTATAAGATGAATATCTAACTACTAAGTATAACTACCTATACTATATAACTTATAGATATAACTTCTCTATATCGATATATATTTTGGGTAGGGGAGGGTAGAGATTAAGGTTAATTAATGATTAATGACAAGAGACAGCAATTAATTATAATACGAAATATTTTGGAACATTTCATGAAACAATAAAAATACAGTTCTATTAAAAGAACATTCAAAAACTTTTAATAGTTTTAAAAAAGTTAAAAAGTAGCAAGTACACAATACTCATCATAAATACTAATATATATATATATACTTATAGTAATAGTATTACGATATATATAATTATATATATATATATAATATATATATATATATATAATATATATATATATACTATATATATATATATATATATATATATATATATATATACTATATATATATATAATACTCCTGTACATTGGCCATAAATTTTTCGTGTTTCGGTACATATCATGGACTATCACAACTTCCTAATTCCTAACCTACAAATTTCTTATTAAAAAAAAAAACAAAACAAAAAAACAATTGATTATAAGTAATGTTCTAATGTTTATATTACTGTTAAATACATTTTTTAAAAAGAATGAACTTCAAGCAGATATTTCTTGTTATGAAGAAAATATAATCGTCAAACTCATGCCATTACATACTCAAACACACACACACACACACACACAATATATATATTATTAATACTATACTTATTTATACTATATATATATATATATAATATATATATATACTACTAATATATAACATATTATTATAGTTAATATATATATATATATATATAATTATATTACCTATATACCTATATACAGTATATTATATATAACTGAAATGCAAGTTTTTTTTTAATCGGAAAAATAAATATTGGGAATATATATAATATATATATATATATATATATATATTATATATATAAGTACTATATATATAATCGATATATATATATATACTATTATATATATATATTATATTATAATATATATATATATATATATCCAATGAAATTATATTAAAAATATTAAATACAAAAAATTTTATCATATACTATATATATATATATTATAATATATATATATATATATATATATATTATATATTAATATATATATATAATATATATATATATTATTATATATATATATATATTATATATATATATATATATATATATATATATATATATATTATGAGTTGAGATTGATTGAAATAGGACTCACATTTTCAATGGAAAAGTTGATATATATATTGAATATAATATATATATTATATATATATATAGCTATATATACTGTAAATATATTTATATAATATATATATTACTATATATATATATTATAATATATATATATATATATATATATATATCATTCTATTTAAACTAAATGCTCCCCTTCCTCCCAACACTAACGCCACGCTCTATAGTATATATATATAATATAATTTTGTATATTTATATATATATATATATATATATATATATATATATAGCTATATATATTTACTATATATAGATATATTATTATATATTATATATATAATAGTATATAATAAATACTATATATATATATATAATATAGTACTATAATATATATATTAATAATATATCAATATATATATATATATATATATGACCATGCACAAGGCAAGCGCTGACAAAATTAATGGACCCACAATATCTGCGATGTAAAAAATAAGTGTCTTTCTTTTTTTATATAATATGTTTATATTATTAAAATCTAATTAAAAAATAAAAAAAAAATTAAATCTGGAAAATATTTTGAAAAATATGAAAAAAAATTAATAATAATAATAATCATGAAAAAATATTGTTGATTTCTTTTTAATATAAGATAAAATTATATATTAAAACTAATTATATATATAAAGCCAATCATATAATAATGATAATAATAGATAATACTAATTATATCTATATATTATTATATATATATATATATATATATAATATATAATAGATAATATTATATATATTATATATAATATTATATTATAGATATATATATTAATACTATGTAATAATAGCAGCATTAAATTATTGAATCACATAGAGGGTTAAAAAAATTATAGTTATATAAAATATACATATTATTATATATAATTATATTATTATATATACCGGGTCAATATGCATATAATATATACTAACGTATATACCTATATAATTACGAATAATACTAATATTTATATATAACTATATATACACTATATATATCACTATACTATTAGCCACCTAAGGCATATATACTAAATATATATATATAATATAATAATACTATATATATTTAATATATATATTCTTTATATTAAATATATAATAAATTTATATATATAATATATATATAATATATAATATATATATATAAATATATATATACTATATAATATATATATATATTATATATATATAGTGCACTAAATAATAAAACAAAAGCTGGTAATAATAATAAATAATAATAATAATATAATAAATAATAATTAATAATATAGAAAAAATAATAATAATATCATAATAATTAAATGGATATAATGAACTAATAACGCGTTTAATCCATTCGGCGAAGTTTTTGGAAACTTTCAAGATTCGGCTTTATATGAGAAAACCTGACGCTGCTCCTGACTGTGAGCCAACATTTTTTCATCACCTAAGATATATATATATATTATATATATATATTATATATTTATATATATAATTATATATATACATATATATATATATATACTAATATACTATATATATATATCATCACCATCATTACCTGCCCTTTTCTTTCGGGAAGTGGTGTGGGAATGCGCAAAACATGCACCACAATCCGAGACATGCATGAGCATTCTAGGGTGTGATATGAAATTACTGGTAGCAGAACTTAAAAATCCAGCTCTTACCACTGTCATTTTAGTTACCTTTCTTACGTTCTTACCGACAAGTAGAATATATATATATTAACAATACTATATATAATAATATATATATATATATATATATATAGTACTATATATATATATATATATCATTATATATATATATATAATATATATATAACCCTATATATATATATATATTATATATATATATATATATACTATATATATAATATAATATAGATACTTATAAATATACTATATATATATCTACTTATTATATAATAGTATATACTATATATATACTATCCTGGATAGGGTAGTGAACACCTGGATGTCAGGAACAGTGACTTGCTCTCCTCGGGCGGAGGAAAATCTGATCTCCTCCTCACGGGACCTAAAGGGAACATACTCACTCAACCGGAAAATATCCTCTCCAAGAGAAAAATCAAAAGTATCTCACGATCATCCTTCGACTCTACATAAAACAAATCCTCATATGCCCGATCTTAATGACATAATCATCCTCTTATGTTATGTCACATCATCTCACTCAATCAAATATAACCTTAACAACGGACATATTAGAATTTACCTAAACCTAGATAAAACAAATGTAATATTATTCATGGGCCCCAACTTGTACCAAAATAAAGAAGGCCCGCCCTGTTACACAATTTATGTAATTATGAAAAAATTTATGTCTTGTTACTGTACTTTTTATTGTTATCATTTTTGTTTTTCTGCTATGCTTATATTGTGTGTTTTGCGTTTTAAACCTCATACCCCCAACAAAAAAATTCACCCACAGACCAAAACAACCAAGGCCAATCTCCTCCTACCTCCTCACACCTTTATCCCCCTACACATAGATAACAAAAATTTCGTAACCAATATCACTACCACTATGCTTAAACAATCCGGTGATATTCATCCAAACCCTAGCCCACAAATATTTATCTGCCCCATCTGCAATAAACACATCACAAGAAACCAACCATCTGTAGAATGTACCCGCTGCAAAAAATGGATCCATAAAAACCTATGTTCCCCTTTCATGATTTTACCTCAGCAAAACCACTCTTGGTCCTGCTTCCTATGCAACCCTCCAACTACCACCCCACTCCCCAAGAATTTAAGCACTAACAAATCTACTATAAAAATCCTCCAAATTAATATAAACGGTTTAAACAACAAACATTCCGAAATTTCAATCTTTCTCTTCAAGCATAGCATCAACATAACCCTGATACAGGAAGCCAACATACCACAAAACACTCGAAAAACACCTTTTTATGGATATGACTCAATATACTTGAACACAAAGCCAGAAAACCATACACTATTAAAACTAATCAAGAATAACTTATCCTACCACAACACCACAATTGAAACTATCAACATACTAAATGACCCAATCCTTAATATTCAATCATTTACTTTCCTCATAATGATATCTCTCACAACATAATAAACATATACACTCCCTATTCCACATCCCAATACTTCCCAAACAATACAAACCAAACTGACACCCTATCAATACAATAGACAACTTAATAATAGGAGGGTGCTTCAATGCCCAACATACTGCCTGGTACAGAGAATATCCAACAGACAACCGAGGAATCCACATTCTCAACGAACTTGATTCATTAAGCATATTAAACTACAAAAACCCTCCTACTCGAATCAATCCTCAAACA
>JABUQX010076710.1:2500-5000 GCA_015478945.1 Trachelipus rathkii | reverse complement strand
TCTTTGTCATTTGTCAGATCCTATAAGGGCCTTTGACATTTTTCAATATTCTAAAAAAATAGAATTCATTTAGTGATACGGATAATGGACCAAACATGGTAGCTGGTATAAGGAGAGTGGCTTGCTATCAATTTCATGTTTTATTCACATGTTGCAATTATGCATTCACGATTCAATATTATGTCAGAAGTCTGTTAAAGATATTTTATTTACTTGCAGAAGCATATCCTCTCATTTTCACCATTCATCAACGGCAGCTGCAAAGCTTAAAACTTTACAGATGCAGCTGAATGTCAAACAGCATAAATTAATTCAAGACGTTTCTACACGCTGGAACAGAACTTATGATATGCTTAAAAGATTGTTTGAACAAAAAGTTCCCCTATCCATATACGCTGCTGAATACAATCAGAAAATGTTGACTGATTTTCAGTGGCAAAATTATTCCATTTACTTGAGCCATTTGACAACATCACTAAAACAAACATTAAACGTGAAGTAACAGTCGCCCAAGTGATCCCTTCCATTTTAGCAATAAATCTATTTTTAAATAAGGCAATTAAAAGCAAAAGCTTCAGTGGAATAATTACACTCGTTGAAGAGCTTAAGAAATCAGTAGAAAAAAGACTTTCTAAGTTTCTATGTGATAAATCTTTGTGTGTAGCTACTTTCTTAAATCTGCGATTCAAGCTAATTTTTCAACATGAATCAGATGAATCAGTAAAAAATATGGTAGTTGAGGCATGGAAAGAAATGCATGAAAATTTAGCTCCTGACTCTTCTGCTGACGATGATTCACGTAGTGGGGAAAGTGAAGCTGAAGGTTCCATTTTCACTTATTTAATGGATTGTTTTAAAGAAATTGTGGCATCAAAATCGTCATACAGAAAAGAAAGTGAGAGTAAAAAAAGAAAGTCCCATTCTTCTGACGATGTGATTATTGTACATAAAAGTAAAAGGCTACATACGGAATTACATCAAGAAATAAACAAATTTATAAGTTTGCCTACTTTGACCAGTGAAGACAATGATATTCCCTTCAATTGGTGGAAAAAACACTGGAAATAGTTTTATGAATTTGAAAAAACTAGCAATAAAATACCTTTCAGCTCCACCGTCATCAGTCGAAAGTGAAAAAATATTTAGAACAGGAGGAAATATTTATGAAGCCACAAGAAATAGGTTATCCCCTGAAAATGGAGAACTGCTAATGTTCTGTCATTTTAATCTTAGAGCTTATTCAAATGAAGTTTAGTTTAATATCTTTAACTACGAAACTTTTCAATTTTCATTTAATTATTTTTAATATGTGAATGGTTTGCTATAGGTAAGAAATAGTTATTTACTTTTTGTTTTATTACTTTGTATATAACACTGGTAAACATGAAATTTCTTGAACGGGGTTTCGCAATTGATTATATTGATGTGCTGATTCCAAAAATGTAATCGGTTTTTGCATATCACATCGCATTTGTGAGATATTGTGTGTAACACAGATTTGTAAAATTTTATGATTTTTACCTTTTCAAGAGGGTCTATCACAATTATTGGGATATATATATATATATATATATATATATATATATATATATATATATATATATATATATATATATATATAAATATAATATATATATATATATATATATATATATATATATATATATATATATATATATATATTGGATATATGAAGGGAGAGAAACAAATCGCAATGATATGATACATGTCTTTGATAGATATATGTTAAACATATAATACAACTATGAATAAAAAGTAATATGGGACAACAATGAATATAATAGAAGGAATGGGTTTAGTTAATGTAAACATACCTACGATGGTAGTAACTTTCTCTTCGTAGACGATCTACTATGCATAGCGTCTGGAATATCCCTCATCAAGCTCCAACAATAGTCGGCCATCATATTGATATCCCACTTGCCCTGGTAACGTCCTTCCATGAACTTTAGATCTTAATGGAAGCGTTCACCCTGCTCATCACTAACATCGCCTAGGTTATCCGGAAATTTTCTTAGGTGAGAATGTAAGTAGTGCAACTTTATACTCATTCTACATCCATGAGAATGAAAACTGTCTAGCAGTTTCTGTACAATGTTAATGGTTCTCGGCTTTCCTGTTCCCCAGAAAATTCTGTGCTACATCTGAAAAAGCATTCCACACTCTTGCCTCTAACACAGTCATTGTTGTAGCAAAGGCAGCATCACGGAGGAGTGTCCGTATTTGTGGGCCATCAAATATCCCAGCTTTTTTCTTCTCGTCACTCAGACCAAGAAACGTTGAGCATATATAGCGGAAGCATTCACCATCATGGTCCAGGGCCTTCACAAATTTTCATCAAACCAAGTTTTATGTGTAGTGGAGGTAAGATGATGTTTTCTCTCTGTACAAGTGGTTCACGTATGATGTTCCTGTCACCTGGCGTCAAGGTTTCCCTCGGTGGCCATTCTCTTTTGGTCCAGTGATCCTTTGTCGCCCG
>JABUQX010076709.1:0-21770 GCA_015478945.1 Trachelipus rathkii | reverse complement strand
GAGAGAGAGAGAAAGAGGAGAGGAGAACGAGAGAGAGAGACGAGAAACGAGGGAGAGAGAGAGAACGAGAGAGAGAGAGAAAGAGGAGAGAGAGAGAGAACGAGAGAAGAGAGGAAGAGAGAGAAGAGAGGAGATATAGAGAGAGAGAGCGGAAGAGAGAGAGAGTCGAGATGAGAGAGAGAAAGAAGATGGGCTACGCTGCGAGAAGAAAGAGGAGAGAGAGAGAGAAGAAGAGAGAGAAGAGAGAGGAGAGAAAGAGAACGTAAATAACGTATTGGAGAAAGTGGATTGAAAGATATAGAACCATTTTCTATTTTAAAAAACTAACAAAAAAAATGGCAGAGTTAAGATAAATGATTATATATAGAATATAATATAATATATATTTATATAATATAATATATATATCAATATTATATATATATATATATATATATATATATAATATATATATATATATATATAAATATATATAATAATCATTATCAACTTATGACCTTCTCTGTAAGTTTTTTAAAATAGAAAACACCTCCTAATATCTTTCACATCCCACTTCTGAATGAGTTGAGTATTCTACCAACAACTCCTCTCCTCTCGCTCTCCTCTATATATATATATATATATTATATTATATATATATAAAATATATATATATATATAATAAATATATTATATAAATATATAATATATATATATAATATACATTGGTGTAGGAGATTTCCTTAGGGGAAGGGTTGACATATATATATATAAATATTATAAGATTATAAAATATATAATAATAGTATATATATAATATAAGATTATAATATAAGATATATATAATATATATATATGCACTGTATCAGCCGCCAAATGCCTATCACATTACGAAGTTCCAGCGGAGAGATACTGTTGAAGAAGCAGTGTAGAAAAACACACATAATTGACTTCAAGCCAATATAAAAGCAAAAAAAACACATTAAAACTATAAAAAATTTGTTACTTTACAATAACGGTAGAATATAATACTCCTTCAGTATCTATCGATAGATGTATCTTTTCAGTTTTTCTACTAATAAAAACCTTTAAAAATGTCGTCTGCAAACATATAAGGATTAGTTTTTTTTCCCCAAGATTTAGGGAAAGTGCCCCCCCTGCACCCCCCGCCTATACCCATGATATAATATATATATATATATATATATATATAATATAAATATATATAATATATATATTAAATATATATAATAATATATATAACCAAATATATATACATACTATATTTTTTTATACTGCGATAATTTTTTTTTTTTAATATGATTGCATATTCAAACACATGCCTATAAACAAAACATCTCATATCTCGAATACTATTACACACCATTTCTTTCTCATAGGTATATTAAGATGGCAAGTAGCCAATCAACCTCAGAGTAGCCAACGTTGAAATTCTTAATAGCAAAAAATTTCAGATGTTCCAGTATACCCAAAAAAATTATTAAACAAACTACTTTCTATAAGATTAGCTACTATATTAAATGAAAATTAAAAAATTAATTTGCTCCAATTGAGAAAACAATTTTTGGACAACTAAAAAATGAAAAAAATCACCATTTTATTTCATTTAATCCAAAAGTTTAATTTTTCGCTGTTTTATTATCTTGATGCACTTGTAGATTACATTGTTTTTATAAAGAAATATATTTGCACTTTCTTGAATTTTTTTACAGAGCCTACAGCCAAAACGCTTTTGATACAAAACATTATCTAAATAAAAAAAAATCAATATCTCCCCAATATAGATATGCATCTGAAAATTTCTTACCACATATGAAAAATAAAAAAGTTATCAAATTTCTTTATTCCATTGAGTTTTTCTTTCCTGAATCTATGGAGAAATTCCTTTGTCTTAGAGTGAAATATTTAAAATTCTTTTTAACCATTGTCAATAACAACATATCATATGAAAATATCCAAAGAGGCATTCACCTCAGCATTGATAAAATGGTGAACCGATGGGTAAGAAGCGAAAGTATCAGAAAAGCCAATAATTTTTTTAAATTTAGAGAACCTGTAAAATTTTATCCAAAAATCTTCCATTTTGTGTTTTCATATACCAGTGAAGGTACAGTGGGATAATTTTCAGTCTTACAATTACAATGATTACCTTGCTTAGATAATTATTACACACTACTAATTTTATCTTCATCTGAAACACCAAAATTTTGATCCATTCCCCACATTTTAAGGTAAGATATCGGTTTATTTTATTTTAATATTACTTTTTGTTCTAAATTTACCCATCTTGACATTAAATAATTAGGTCTATGTTGTCTTTTTTTTTATAATATTTTAACATCTTTCATAAATATAGAGGCCATAAAGGAGGTCATGGAAAAAGTTATACAATATATATTTAAAAAATAAATATATATATATATATAAAATATATAACATATAAAATTATAAATATTTTATCTATAATTTAAATAGCTCTATAATAATATAAAAATTATTATAATATATTAATATAATAAATTATAAATATCATCCCTAAAATAAGGCAATAAACCAATAGTACTTAAATAAAATACTCAATTACATTTCGTTAATATATATCAAAAACAAACTTGACCTGGGCCTAGGTAAAATGTGAAGCCTAAATGCTACGGAGTTAATATAATATATTATAAATCTATTGATATGTTTGTTTTTTAAAAAATAAACCATAAGAAAAAAATTGGAATTTTGTTATTAAACAAAAAAAAATAAACATATTAACATTAATTTTTTGATTCAATGAAAAGAAAATCTTCCTATGATGATTTTGACATTTCAATTGAACTGGAAGATCAAATATAAATTCATAAGCCTACTACAAACAAAAAACTTCATATAGTAGGGTATAACCTCAAAAACAATTAAATTAATTACAATGTAAATTATAGTATTAAATTATTATACTTACAAACAATACAAAATCAATCCAATGGAAACGAACATGTAATTAGGAGCACTTGAATAATAATTCAACAGATTTTAGATACCTGGTCAAAATTGGGAGGAACCCGTGCCAAAGAAAAAAGACCCCGTATCCCTATGACTGACGAATTTATGATCGAATTTTTCGCCAGTATGCCTGTCATGCAAAAAATCCTGTTAAAAGTATTTTTAACATTGATATGATGTGCACATAAAGCGGATAAAAACCATTTATATTATTATTTTTTTGTATTATTCCAAAACCCACGTGGATAACATTAACCTATCAAACTTTGTAAACAATCGGTCAATTATGCCCGAAATTCGTGCTAAAAACTGGATTAGATTCTTATCCAGCACAAATGATGAGAAAACGGACACGGCTTTAAAAAGTCGGCTCGTCGAAATGAGTGAAAAAATCATTATAAAAATAATATCAATCGATGTATCGTGTATCAAAATATAGAAACTCGTGTTCAACAGTGATCCTCAATCCTCATCCCATACACGAAAAACTGAAAAAGCGAATTCTCTCCTCAGAGTTAGATTAATATTTTTAGTGAAATTAACTCAAAATAACCCAAATTGTAAAAAAACTAAATATAATTTTTTAAAAACCATTTTGTTAATGAAATGTTATAATTTTAATATAGTATACGAACCGAGTCATAGTAATACCTAAACAATTACCACAATTTTTTTAGCTATGCTGGATTTTTAAAAATCAGTTTAAGGCCCTTTCTGTCACCCATAATGATTATATAGATAGATCAAACATCAAGATTAATGGCGCTTACACAACCCAGCCAGCGCATAATTTTTGTAAGTTCAAAAAGATTCATGCTAGAGTTTTGCTCATTTCGTCCAAGCTCCACAATTAAGCCATAAGCTTTACACTGAACAAATTTCTTAAAAAAATCATCTGACTTTACCAACTTGGAAATATTTGTAGTATAATTCAGAAATATTTAGATCAAATACTAAATATTTACCTTATCTCCTAACCGATCTAATACAACACATCCTTACTGGTTTCAATCTAAGTCCTCCTTAAAGGCATGCCCCAATTTCCCTCCCCCCCTAAAAATGACATAATATTTCCAAAAATAGCCAATTTACCCAATAAACATCAAACTGGAGCTTTTTTTTGCCCAAAAAATTTTCGGGTGTTTTCTGTGTCTTAGTCATTCTTCAAAATTTCAATTTCAAAAACCCAGTTTTTTTTGAGCATTTTTCTTCATCAACTTCCAAATAATTTCAAAGATGACTCAAATTTGATACATGCATTCCTTGCTTCATTCTTAAAATTTATATAAATGTTCTTTTTTAATTTTTTGACTTGACAAATCTGGTGTGAAATCTACAAACCACCTTTTTTTGGATTCAAATGAGAAAACTTTTAAATTTCCTACAGCATATGGAAAGTGATGAATTAGGCATATGTAATCGGAAAATGTACATTTTAACTTTATAATTCTTTGTTATAACACTAATCAATTTCTTGAACAAATTCAAAAATTAGAAGTGTTTATAGCAGAACTAGATTAAATCCAAGTTGTCCAAAAAAAAATTATCTAAATAAAAATGAACCATTCTCTCGCCACTATAAAGCCCTGAAAAATTTGAGTTGATCGATAAGTATTAAAAAAATTCAATATCACTTTTCAAACATTTAAAATTTTGAAAAGTAAAAATTTATATATTTTGTATTCATTCAAAACAACAACAAATTTCAATCCTATAGTCGGGACAATATGCATCTTTTTAACTTAGACAATTTTTGTCATAATCAAAAAAAAATTTAAAAAATTTCCAAAAATATTTTTTGAAAAAATTTTCCAAAAACAAATCCAAAACTAATGGATATACAAATAAATTATAAAATCTGTATTTAATCGTAAATATTTTGAAAAAAATTTCTAAATTTTTAAGAAAAACTGTTTTAAAGCAGCTTTGGCATAATTCCAGAAGCTCCACTAAAAATTTTTAAAAAAATTCTAACTTGTTGAACTTAGAAAATTTTCAGAAAATACTTTAAATATTTCAGAAGAAAAACTTATCTAAGTAAAAAAATGCATCCTTCTGATACCATATGCCCTGAAAATTAATCCAATACCACGAACACAAGAGAAAAAATATCACATTTTTCATTTAAAATCCAAAAAGGATTTGGAAATGAAAACAAAAAGTCAACAATCAAAAAATTATTAAAAACAATGTACATTGATTATTAATGGACCCACTAGCAGATTTCAAGTATTGAATCATTCGAAAAAAATCTGAATTCATAAAAATGTACAAAAACACGGTTTTAAAAATTAAAAATCTGCAAAAATAACTACAACACAGAAAAAACACCCCAAAAACAACTTTAGAGGGCAAAAAAAAACTACCAGTTTAGATTTATAGGTCAAAAATCGCTTAAAATTTCCAAATTTTATATTCATTTTTAGAGTAAATGGCTAACCGAAGCCCAATATTGACCTTTCCCTTCAACATGACTCTCTCCCTTCTCCAACTCTCCAGATAGCAATGAACATACCAACATTCAATCAGGTCTGTCACATTTTAATAGACAAACGATTCTAAGACACAAAAGTACCACAAAGAGGAAAAAAAAAATAGGCAAATTTTCCTACAGGTAGAAACCCTGAGAGGGATGCCACTCCTCGTGTACATACAAATTATATAACAGATGATCAAACAATCGCAGCCAAAACCTCTTCTATAAATACCGAAGCAGAAACTACAATAATAATGCAAGTAACTAAACATAGCTAAACAACACAACAGAATGACCCATCAAAATCTCGATTACATTAACTTCCCCTGACAGAAGAAGAATGAACATTCACTCAGCCATCGACGTTTTTGATCAATACAACTCCCTCGCAACCACACCCACCATCCCTAGGTTGATTTTGATAAACTGTATGACATTCACCCCCCTTTACCCAAATTAAAACTTCATCTAGAAATTTTGATATAAAAGTGCGTCTTACTGAAATTACGCAACTTTAAGCCAATATTAAAGAGACCCTTACAATAGTTATAGAGCCAGTGTTTGGCACTGAATTAAATCAACATTGATTTAGAGTTGATTAAATCAATGATTTTTATGAAAAATCATGTTTTT
This sequence comes from Trachelipus rathkii, assembly GCA_015478945.1. Classification (NCBI taxonomy): domain Eukaryota; kingdom Metazoa; phylum Arthropoda; class Malacostraca; order Isopoda; family Trachelipodidae; genus Trachelipus; species Trachelipus rathkii. The sequence continues at coordinate 15,670 of JABUQX010076709.1, read as the reverse complement.
TTTTTATTTTATAAGAAATTTTTTTTTCTGAAGTAATAATTAATAATAGTAATAATTTTCATCTAAAGTATATTCATCTATATAAAAGTAAATTCATCAATGTATTCAAATCATTTCAATGAAAAATAAAAAAAGTTAGATATATATATTATTATAGTACATATATATACCTATATAATAATATAATATATATATACATATAATAATATATATAAATATATATATAAAATAAACTTATATATATATATAATATATTATTAAAATATATATATAATATATAATAATTATAATTAAGATATCCTTTACATAAAAATAACTATGAAATCCCAACTTTTAGAGGTATTTCTCACTCTAAATATAACTAATTTCCAAATAATAATAATAAAGAGAAACAATAAACTGATCTAATATACACCCTATTTAATATATTCACTCAATCTAACAACTACCTCACCCACAGTATGGATTAGATCATCTTTATTCATATGAAATGATTTTCTCTGTTATTCTTAGAAAAAATAATAAGAGAACCATAGGAGTTAGTAAAGTAATCTTCTCAGAATATCCTCTTTTATGGAAGATAGATCTTATATATTTTAACTTGTTTAAATGAAAAATTGTGGATGATTTAAATTATTTTTTCCATGTAAGTAGATAGAGGTAAGTATTAGATAGAAAGAGACAGAAAGATAAAAATATGCTATTACTCATTAGAGCCACTATATCCTTATGCACGAAAACACGGAGCGCTAAAATCCTCAGGCTCAACTACAGATTCCACCACCATCCGTGATCAAAACTGATTGTCCTAGGTGCCATACTCGAGACCACGCCAAGAATAATTTCGTATTTTTACAGGAAGAATTATTGAGTATGACCATAAGAAGCTTGATTTCATTATTGATAATAAATTTAAATAAAAAATACTATATGTATAACGTGACAAAAACCGTTGAACTGAGTTTCCAGTTTCCACACAATGAAATCTGCTACTACCTATATAAGGATTGTCAAACAAAGTTTTGACCTCCGGAGAGGGTGAACAACCACCACATTTTATCTATTTTAGTAATCATTATTACATTTATTAATATTATATTTATTATTATTAACAATACATTATTTTAATATGGCTTGATACCTACTATATGCCGATTCAAAGAAAAAAATTCCCAAAAAAAAGTCATGATGGAATCGGGAACCGACATTAACCTAAAGTGTCCAACAACCCCCCACACCTATAAATTAAAATAACTTAAAACCTAAAATATTTACAAATTGTTAAAACAACTTAAAATAAAATTTAAAGAAGTTTATTTATAATACTAATAATTAATATATTATTAAAATTATCAAAATTATAATAAAAAAGCAATTTGCCTTAAAAAAGCAAAAAAATCAGAGTGGAAGGGGTTGATTGTTGGTGTAAAAAATTGCAAAAACACCAACCCGGGGAACCAACAATTACCGTGGTCCCGTGTAAAACTAACAGCACCAACCCGGGGACCCTCAAGATCGCAATCCCAAGAGCAGAAAGAAAAGATACAAGGAAACGCAGAGTAAATTTAAAAGAGAAACGGTTCCACGTCCCGAAACACCGAAGTAACACATATGAAACCCATTGCCACCTCAATATTCAATAAGAAAAAATAATTTATACACTCCCCGGAATTAATTTAGAAATGCCGCCATGTACAATCTTACTGTTTGAGGCACTCAATTTATTCATCATATCACGTAAAAATCTCTCTCAATACATCACCCTTTGCATCAATATACCTCTAATTACATAACAAACCTCCTTATAGCAACTTTATGAATAAGAACAAAACACCAGTCGCAAGCGCCACTATACATATCTAACCATTACTATACAAATACGAGTCCCCCCCGCTCCCCACATCTACATTTACCTTCTAAATAAAAACCACATTCCAAAAACCAAACCATTTAAATATGATTTCCACTATTCAAATAAAACATTACGTTAAGCATGTTCACCAAAACCATACCATACATGAGGTGTGCATCGATGCGAGGAGTTAGAAGATCGAATAGACCAAACAACTAGGAGACCCTTGAATAGCATAATTACTTCTGTCTCCAAACGTGAGCTAGTTAACACTTTTCTACCATTTCAATCAATGTTATCCCCCCTTCTGAAACAAAATTTATAAATTCTAAAGAACAACATTTTAACTCACCTTTAGGCATCATCGGTAAGTTGATTAAGAAAGACCCTCAAGTTTAAACCAATCGCATAAATCTTTATCTTGGATAACTTCAAAAATTGTCTTCAATACAACTGTTTAGCATAAAATAGTATTTAGAGTTCGTTTACAATGACCCAGAAATATAATCTAATGTTAAGTAAATTGAATAAAAAATGAGATACATAAAAATAGTAATATTTCCTATTAAAGGCCCCTAATAATGCGTATGTTCTTCTATTACAACGAGGTAAAACACTAACAAATAGAATTTTTTTTAGCAGTGCATGAATTAGGGAAATGTAATTTGACAGGATTTCCTTTGGGGGCAAGTTTTAGCATAATTTTTTTATACTTCCTTATTGTTTGATACCGTACCGCTTACACTTATTAGCTCATTCTAGTAAACACTCATACATTCGGCTGTATACATTCTGATCTCGAAAAACACGAAAAAATACCTGTGGGTGCCTCAACCCTAAAGACAAAAAAAAAAATATTGGTAGATAATAAACCTTTATGGGCTGCTTTACATATATATGGACAAATTCATGTGGGCGTTTTACCACTCTGTTCTACACACATCATTTTTTATAATATGAAAAACAAGGATTCCTTGTAACAAAAAAAAACATATATAAGTAATAGGCATTTATCGGCGATCTAAAGGATCTAATTTTGTTGTTTGACTTAGGAAACCACCAAACAAAATAAACTAAATGAAAATCGTTTGATTTAGTAAAGAATTATATGTAGAACATAACATAAAAAGGATTCAAAATTATCTCCGCTAAGGAAAAGATCCTAACTAGGTTATCTGTGAGAAAAAAATTCTTAGTGTACCGCTGAATGCTTTAAAATCGTCTTCTTAGGACAATGAATATCCGAATCTTAATGGCGAAAACATATTCCTATAACGGTGTACACCACACTAATTCTATTGTACATGTAACACATGAAAATTATTTCTTTCACTCTACAGGAACACCTTACCACCACCAAAAAGCAGGACCCACTATGTCCCTTTCAGCCACACCACATATTCTTATCAACATGTAAAACCACAACAGGTCACCATTTAAAAAAGCCTTCACACATATTTTACCCCTTTTTCAAAATTGGCCCTTATTTAGCTTAGCGCTCTTCAGAAAGCCTTTTTAGGTTGAGTAAACCTCTATGAGTAACCCAAACCTTAAAAATGCGCACTCAATCAACACCTAGTGACTTAGAAGGGGGAAATAAAGGGGTAAATATAGATCCCAAAAATAGTCGTTAATCTACTATGGATTGAATATATCTCTCTGTATTCTCACTCTCGACAACCGGTTAGCGTACGATGGTAGAACTGCCATGCCAGAGGAAAGACCGAAGACCTAAGTATAGATATGTCAGGGAAATATGACGGACACTATCAGTTCTTCCAGATTCTCAATTCTCGTCGCGCAATATTTTATAGCATGAATAATCCCCATAACTCTAATATTTGAGTGGTGTTATCTTCCTGTAAGGTTGTTAGGGTGCTGTTACCTTACCTACAGAGTTTCACTAATATTTTTCAGGACCAAAACTTTTTTTTTCTCTATTTTTATTACGGTAAGAATACTCAGCAGAATATGAGCGAAACAACCTATTCAAATTAACTAAATTAACCGTATTCTTATCTACGAAATTGAGCGATGAGAATGGTATTCCTTCTGAAAAGTAACGAACACGTTGTATCTTAGAAGCAGTGCAAATTGATCCGAATCGATTCAATTCTCTCTTAGGGCAACCGTCCAATAGCCTTAAAAATGTAGAGGAATCCTAGCGTGAGCTATTAAAGCGGACAAGGACTAGTCTATTCACAAGGGGGAAATTGAAAACTGTATATAGACTCCCCTTTACACGCAGATACCAAACGTATTACGCACTGCGGCCGCGCGAGCGCGCCGAAGTAAGGGCCCCTATGCCAATCGTACTATATAGGCGGAAAGCGAAGTTGACCTCCCGTCCCCGTTCAGAGCAATCCAGCCCAAAAAAGGTGTAGAAGTCATGAGACACCTCCCCCCCTGCAACCCCGGTGAAAGGATGTTCTCTCTGCAAGGACAAACATGGGCGCTCAGACTACACCCACAGAGAAGAGCACGTAGGTGTCCAATATGCAACAGTAGCACTCCATGAAACCGGTTCAGCAGGACACACAAATTATAGGCACAACAGACATATGAGTATCTCCTCCACGTTTAAAACAGATCATGCTCCTCTCTCCTCCCGTCTCTCTCATCTTCTGCTCTCCTCCTCTCTGGGAGCACAAGGCTCCTCTCTCTCTCTCGTACTCTGCCTCCTCTCTCTCTCTCTCTGGCCTCCTCCTCTCTCAGCTCTCACTCTCTCTTCATGGCCTCTATTCTACCTCAGTCTCAATACATCTCGCCGCCACGTCTCCGATCTCTCCTCTCCATCTAGCACTGCGTCCACATGCATACTCCCCTCGTCTCTGCCTCTCACACCTCCTCTCCTCCTCTCTCTCTCTCTCCTTCATCACCTCTCTTCTCTCCTCAACTCCTCTTCGCATGCGTTCTCCTTTCTCTATGCAGAATTTCCTATAACTTCGATTTCCTCTCTTTTCTCTTTCTCTTTCTCTTTCTTCTTTCTTCTTCTCCTTCTTTCTCTGCTCAGAGAGAACCCTCTACAGAACAGACTTTCCTCTCTTATCATTCCATATCCTATTCTATACGCATACGCTATGCCCCGACCTTCGTCCACCACTCCGGTGTTCCCAGCACCCAAACGCCCCTCGCGCATCTACCATCTACCAATCTGTCAAATATCTTCATAGTAACACACTCGTCTTCCTAACTCGTCTCCTCTTCGAGGGATTTCTCTCTCTCTCTCTCTTCCCTTCTACTATCTCAACTCCTCCTTCTCTTCAATCTATGAACACTCTCTCCTACATCTCCCACTACTATCCTCTCTCTCCTCCGACCTCTGCTCTCCTCCCTCTCACTACGCTCTTTCTCTCCTTCATACTCAGCTTACGTTTCCTTTGTCCCAGATTATTTAGCCAGCTAATTGATAGACACCTTATAAAAGTTTCACCCAAGGAGGATATTAGAAATCTATTAGCAAAGAATCATAATTTAAGTATCCCTATTTATACAAAACCACAAAATACGTAGTATATTAAGGAAAAAAGAGTATCAGTTATATTATTATATTAAATAATCAGCTCCATTTATCAATATATACTTTCAATAAATATAATATCCGTAGGTACCAGAGAAAAACGGGAAGTGAGACTCAGCTGTTACTAATATAAGAGCCAAAACTATTCTTTTGCGCTCACAACCAGCTGTATAGAACCTATCTTTTCCCAAGAGCCATACAACCTAAGTGTTGGGAGAAAAAAAGAAAATTATAATAAATTAATTCCCTTGAAATTTATAATATATCTCAAATTTATAGCTATCATACCAACCACAAAACCAGCAACTCCTGAAAACACTTCACTGGGAAAGAGTTGTGTCCTAATTATATTCGGTATACATATGAATAGATAAACATAAGAGTATCAAGACAAACCATCATCGTGGAGAAGATGCTCTACACCAAATACACTTGCTTTTGACAAACCCACCTGAAATCATGGACTGATTACGAATTCTTGACACTGTGACTCTTCTGCAGATAACTGGAGAGAGACTATTATTGAGGAAGCAAAAATGATGTCTATTACCAGAACTGAAGAACCATCAGCTGGTATATACATCGTGATTATCCAAACTTAGTGCTCGTTTTGATATTTCTCTGAGATCTTCAGATAGAATTTAGAGTAGTGTTATGTTGATGCGAACACATAACATAGAGAACAAACTTCTCTCATCTCCTATAAACTCAAAAGCAGAAAAAAAAACCTTCCATATTTTCCTTGAAACCTACTTTCAGCAAAGTGATCCATTGCGTAACATATTGAATTGCGTGTCTAGTAGCGAGTGTAAGTCCTTTTTGCTTTTTTTATGGGCGTGGGTATATTTCTGCCTTTTATGTCATAGACACCGATTCGATCACCTACCACATCCTATAACCAGTATATTTTCAACCTCGTGCTGAGTGTAACAAGCAACTTGTTCAAGAGAGAAAATTAATGTCTCTTTACAATCCTGATAGCTAGATTAATTTTATACCATAACATCTACTAGCGTTTTGTGAGCCAACATGCCGTCAGATATTTCGTTTGCCGTAAGTTTCTTTGAAATCTTTTTTATCTATCGCTTCAGTCAATTACGATCCGCCTGTATCTATTCCTTATGTGTGAAAGTTTTCCCATATTGCCTATCCTTATCGAAAGCTTCCCTAGGATAATAAATAACCCCATAAGAATTTAGTAAACACTAGGGCCAAAAAAATAAAATGAAAAATTATTGAGAGTCTGCTTAACTAAAAGAGGCAAACAAATCGTCTCAAATATTCATAAGTAATAAATAGATTTACATAACAATATTCACTGATGTAGACCCCAAGTCTATTATATCTAAAATTACATGAGAAGAAATATATATTGGATCTAGTAGTATCATACATGTAGATAAAATATATATATACTATATATTATATATATAAAATAATAAATAAAAAATAATGTATAACAAATATAAGATAATATAATATTAAGAAATATATGTAGAGAAATAGGATAGGATATGTTACGTATATGACAGGAAATAATCCAATGAGGTACATGTGTAGCCAGCATGAAATGATATAAAGAGCATATAAGTCCTCCTGATCTACTCGATAATATATAAGATATTTTATATACTTTATGAAAGCATACTAAACCATAAATTAATCCACTATTTAAAAAAAATAAATTAAGCTTATTAACTAGTACTTGATAGCAGAAATAGCTTCTATGTAATAGTATGATGCTACATAACATAAAAAACGAACTATAAACCAAATAACCAGTAGGAAAAATACCATATATAAAGTAATTAATACTATGAAATAAAATATAGTGAGGGTTAACGTAGTTTATCACAAATAAAATAAACTAACACACATACGTTAGCATAAATGATGGCCCTTAGGAAAAACAATTAAAAGTAGCGCACTACTTTTATACTATTGATAGAAAAAATTTAATTAATAATATAAACGAAAAAAATTATAAGATAGTAAAATAAAATTAGTTTACTTTTTAAAAAATATAAAACTCTACTTACGCGGAGCAAACATTTGGCATCTGGCGAAATATGAATCTCCTTATTAGTCATTTACATTTCATAAATATTATACAATTTTTATATTACGATAATTATCATTTATTATATTATTAAATATAACTATTAAATGATATTAATATAAGATATAGAAGTCTATCAGAATAAAGTAGACAATAGCTACATGTGAAAGTATCGTAGAAATTATATATATATAATGTATACTTAATGTAAGTTATCTGAATATTATGGATATAATTTAATGTGTCCACATATCATATTTATATCAGCCTCCTTACTATAATATATTATTATAAATAAAGTACGATGAACCTTAACTAGTTACAGCGAGCAAATCATATTTGATCTTTCTAAATACCATTATCACTAAGCCTCATATATAGATTACCCAACCAGAACCATAGCAATTATATTATTTCAAATAAATTCATATAAAATTTTATAAAACATAACAAACCATAAAAAAAATATATCTGCGCTATTAAGTATCAATGGCCAAATTAAACAAACCACCATAGAGTAGCAGTAGCCTATATAAAAGTAACTATATACCGGGATAGCCTATATATTCATAATATAATCAAATAATAATATATAGAAAGTACTATAGGTATAAATAGTCCATATATAGTAAACATAGTGTAATCCTGATTTCATTGCACACATGTTCATCATAATCAAATAGCACTCCGAAAAGATGAACGAATAACGCTTACCATCTCCACAATAACATATAACTGACCTGCTTACCAAAGTCGAGCCAGAGATAAGAACTCGATATGTAAAGAATGATGCGGATCTATCCGTATCGAGAGAGTTACCGCGAGATACAGCTCGAACATAGAGTGAGCGAGTTCACAATATTAAGATGCGGAGCTAATAGAAACTGAATCCGCTATAAATGAACACGCTCTAAATTCTAGCTTATATTATATACATATCTGCAAAAGTTAAAAACCAGTACTATAAGATAGAAAGTAAAACAATTATTCCCTGATCCATAAAAACTATATATTAAATGTCTTCTGTTTAATATAAATACCATATTATTAATAAATAGGTATTAATAAATATCCGGTAGAAATAATATTATATAACTATAAGGGTCAAGTGAGTAGTATAATAAATATACTTAGTCCAAGTACCTCTATATAAGTTGAATCACACCGAATTTAAGTGTATATCTTGCTAATGACCTGCAAATATAGGATGAGTTAAAATGTACCACAGTGTAGTGATGATAATTCTAAGAAAGGTATTGTCTGAAAGTTAGTCGATCAGCACATCCTTCTTCAGATATAATCCGTTATATACGGTCCTACCCATAAATGATATTAACCGATAGCTTAACCTTTTAGAGTGAAGAATATTTAGTGAAAATTTAAGAGATAAAATCAATTTTCACTCGAAGTAATAAATCTAGAATTTTCTAGTAGTAGATAGCTCCAGTACTAAGAATTATGTTTTTTCCTAAATATCTAGAATTCCATTTTTAAAACTAAATAAATTTTTTTAGAGATCATATTTCTTCTCATTTGTCTCTACAGCGTAAAATTACCTATTTAGACAGCCAAATGTTATATATTTATACAAGAATTTATCTACTTTTAAGCCTAGTTGATTAAATATATATATTTTTTTTTTTGATATCCGCTATATTTCGTGAGAGCTTAACAGAATTGAGCTGTCACAAATGAATGTTTGGAGATACCGCTAGAATTATAAATACCTATATTTTAGCATATATTGCTGAAAAATCAGAGGGTGAGATATCGTTTTAAAATTTAAGTAACTTTAGCCTACCCGAATAAACCATTTTATTTACCTTACTATTAATCTCCTTTGTGAGAGTCTATTATTATAGTCTATAAATAAAGTTTCTGTCTTGTTTTTTTTTCTTTTAATATTAAATTTTTTGATTGCAGTGTGGGTGTATGATAGCAGATTTGCACACCGAATATTGAGCAGTGGTGCATTTCTTATTATAATAATTGAAACTATTTACCAACCTATATCATATGGCTTGCAGCTACTAACTCTGATGCATCCATGAATATCTAACCTTCTACTAACATCTAAACCAAAATTATAAATATCTTTTGAGTCTAAGAGTGAGACCCAGTAATGAAGGCTAAGATAAATTATCCTTCAATCTAACATGATATTAATTAATATGAAAATCCAACATATAAAACTGATTATGAGCCTACAATAAATAATTTTTACCGTTTGAAGGGAAAGGAAATGTATGCCTAAAATAGTATAAATAGGCTTTAAATAACATTCTCAAATAATAAACACATCTCGAAGAAATCATCGATCTCCTAATCTTCCAACACCCTTACCACTACAGAATTGGCTTCTTCCTCTACTACAAATAGGCAAAAGTTACTTAACGGATACACATTAATAGTGTAAATTAGTAAATGTACTGTATATAAAACGAAAGTTTAAATAAAAATAATTTTTTTTTAACGGTGAACGAAGAAGTATTGAAAGTAATTAATTTCTTTTATTGATTCTTTTGCGAACTAGTTTGTGGGGCGTTTATTGAAATTCAATAATATGTTAAAGAAGTTGCGTTATACGTTCAAGAGATTAGAGAGCGGTCATGGCGCTCATATTATTCGTAACTGTTGAAGATATATTTGTAATGTGTCAAATGTGATGTAGAGTTACTAACCCATTTGCAATAAAAAAAATTAATTCTGAGTAATAAGAAATGCAGAAAATGTCGAAGAGAATGTAAAATATATAGGAAAGTAGACATTTTTTCTAATCAACAAGGAATGTAAAGGGAACACCTAACCTATCCTAATCTAACATAACCTAACGTAGCCTAACCTAACCTAACGTAAAGTAACGTAACCTAACCTAACCTAACTTATCATAACCTCTTACCTAATTTCATTTCACCCCTAGAATATCTAGTTATGTATCGTAGAGGCTACCTGAAAATTTTGTTTCTATTAAGTAACTTTGTCCCTATATATATATATATATATATATATATATATATATATATATATATATATATATATAATATATTAATATATATATATATATATATATATATAATATATATATATTTATATATATATTTTTTTATCTATTTAGTATCTATATATCTATATATATATATATATATATATGTGTGTGTGTGTGTGTGTGTGTGTGTGTGTGTGTGTGTGTGTGTGTGTGTGTGTGTGTGTGTGTGTGTGTGTGTGTGGTGTGTGTGTTCTTTATGGTTCGGGATCAAGGAAAATACAAAATTTTGTTGTTCGTTTCGTATAGATTTCGCCATTTTTGCTTGTCAATAGTCCATTCGAGAGGTAAACTTTTCAGAAACTTGAAAATAGCAAAATTTTATTTTATTTTATTTTATTCTTTTTAGTTTCGATTTTGGTCAAAACAGATATTCAGATGTTTCTGACAATATTATTAAATTGTTGTTTAAAGCGAAATGTCAATTGATAGAAACAATCTTTGAATGCTTAAGTTTATCTGTCAAAAAAATTATTTTCGATTTCTTTGGAATACTATATTTTACTGTGTTTTCTTTACTCGTATTAGTGTAAATGATAAGCTGGAAGTATATTGTCCTCTCTCACTTGAGTAACATAAGTTGAATGGAGAAAGGCTGAAAGCGAGATAGACTCGACCACAAATATTGTGTATGGGCAGATGAGTATTATAAACCCAGTGTGTTGAGCGTTTTGATTATCAGTTGAAAGATATTCACAGAATTTAGGCTTCATATCAAAAGCCACGTTTGAATGCTATAAAGTAGTATACATTTCGACTTCGACAACCAAATGTTCGCCGAATAGCGAATGTTGCTGAATGGTAATTTTTTGGGTGTTTTTTTTTTTTCAATGAAGTCGTGTATTTTTCAGGAACTCAAGTGTCTTTTTAAAACTTCAAGCGTTTTTTAAAACTACAAGCGTTATTTTATACACTTCAAGAGTTTTCCTAACAGCATTGGGCACTAGACGAATGTTGCTAAATGAATGATTTGAAGCTTTTTAGTGTTTTAGGTGCCTTTTCAGGCTTGACGTGACAAGGAAGGGGCTCTCAAGGCCGGCGTGACCGTTTCTAATTTGTAAATTTGAAAGCTTTGATTCCATTTGATGGGTTTCAATGCTTTTTTTTAATATTTATTTAAAAATGAGAGGAGGTTGGCGTTTGTCAACTAATGTGGATTTTCCTGAGTTCATGTAGAATTTACATGTTGTTTGGTAGGGTGAGTTTTAAATAGTGATGTTTGGAGTGGTGTTGCAATGTAGACAGTAGTAACAAATGACGGAATTGGACGTGTTGGTCATTTTGACCACAACGGATTTTACCTACGCGACCTTTTTTGGAGCTCGAATTTTTACCTGCTCTGACCTTTTGGGCTTTACCTTTTTGGGACTTTACTTTTTCGGCCAACCTTTGGTCTTCCATGGGTTCAATTTGGCCCACGGTATTTTTTTGAAACCCTATTTTTGAGAACCCTAATTTTTTTTCGGGGAACCCTAATTTTTTGAGAACCCTAAATTTTTTGGAACCCCTAATTTTTGAGAACCCTAATTTTTGAGGACCCAAATTTTGAGAACCCTAAATTTTTTGGCAACCTTAATATTTTTTCGGCAACCGTAATTTTTGGCAACCCTACGAAGAAGGTTGCGCCAAACGGTTGCGTCAAACCGTTATACGTATTACCCCCCTATTTCACGCCCCCTATTTTACCGCCCCCTAATTTTTTCGACCGTGGGCCATTTTTGCCACGGTAATTTTTGATCCCTTCTTTAGGGGCTTAGCCCTTTTTGATGTCGTTAACCTTGTTTGACCATGGACGACCTTCGACCAACCCTTGATCTTCCATGGGTCATTTTTGCCCACCGGTAATTTTTGTCTTCCGTGGGTCAATTTTGACCCACGGTAAATTTTTGGCTACCCTTTGGTCTCCATGGGTCAAATTGGCCCAACCTAATTTTCGGACCAACCCTTGTCTTCCAGGTCATTTTTTGCCCACGGAAATTTCGACCAACCTTTTGGTCTTCATGGGCTCATTTTTTGCCACGGAAATTTCGACCCAACCCTTGATTCCATGGGTCAATTGGCCACGTAATTTGATCTTCCTTTAAGGGGCTTAGCCCTATTTTTTGATGTCTTTACCTTGTTTGACCATGATATTTCAGCCTTTGACCTTGCCAAAATTACCGTGGGTCAAATTGACCCACGGTAATTTTTTGTCCTTCCTTTAGGACTTAGCCCGTTTTTGATGTCTTACCTTGTTTGACCCCATGTTATATTTAGCCCTCGCCTTACACACAAAGAAATGGGTCTTAATGACCCACGCTAACTTGATGGCTTGTGAGGTTCCCAGATGCGCTCACACCGAGAGTCACTCTTCACGTTCACTATTAGTTGTCTTAATGAATATTAGATGAGCTGCCAGGAGCGAGTCGGAGTGCGCGCGAGCGATGTGAGGTGACCTAGGAGTCGCGGCGAATGAGTGCCAAGGGTGAGTGCCAAGTGAAGTGCCACATAGTGCCAAGTGAGTGCCAACATTAGTGCAAGTGAGTGCCACCAAGTGCCAACTGAGCTGCCACTTTTCAAGCCTTTACTAGGCCTCCCCTGAGCCAGAATATACCCTAATTATGGGTGTCTTACCCCTAGTAATAAGGTAGAGGATTCGATTGGTGTTATATACAATCTCTAGAATGCTTACCTACTATGAGTTAGTATTTATAACACTTATAAGCACTAACCACTCTCCATAGACACTTACATTTAAACCATAGACACTTACATTACACTCACACCCACAGGTACACTTACACTTACACTCAACCACACTCGATATTTGAATGCCTCAGCATTAAGCCTCAGGCAATGATGCCCACATAATGCCGCACAGCATTATGCCTCAGGCATTAATGCCTCAGCATTGATGCCGCAGCATTAATGTCTCAGCATTGATGCCTCAACTTTTGAAGGTTCATCTTTGATGATTCATCTTTGATACGTCATCTTTGATACCAATTATATTGATGATTCATCTTTTGATGAAATCACCTTTGATGGCTCATCTCCTACCCACATCATAGAACAGAGTTAATATTATTGTTTTCCCCTAGTTCATAAGCGCCCACCAGGCCGCAGCAAGCCCCTCCCCGCAAAGGATGGAGGGCCCCGCACCCGCAGGTGCGACCCGCCGCGCGAATTGAAAAATATATATACTATAAGTCATTCATTTTATTTCATACTTAAAACATTTTTATTTAAAAAACATTTTTCGCGAAACTAAAACTGTAACTCATTTTAAAGACCTATTATTTAACACATAATATTTATTAACATATTTTTACTAATACTTTTACTTAATACTTTTTAATTTATAAATTTTTAAAAAATTGTATGTAAAAGAAAAAAATTCAGAGTGTCTGATATATTTAAACATTTATTTTACTACAATTGTGCGAAATTTTACTTATTAACATTCATACCTTAAAGCCAGTAAAGCAAGTAAATCAATTAGAGGTGTTACTAACACAGAGGGGATTAGTATGCTTGTTACTGCTTTACTGCTTTTAAACTTATGTTTACTGCTTTAACTCATGTTTTACTGCTTTAACTCATATGTTTTACTGCTTTAATCATATATTTATTAACATACATACCTTAAAGCAGTAAATCAGTAAATCAATAGAGGTGTGACCTAACACCAAGGGATGGGTATGCTTTGTTTTACTGCTACTGCTTTAACTCATTGTTTTATCTGACTTTAACTTCATGTTTTACTGTCTTAACTCATGTTTTACTGCTTTAACCTCATATGTTTTACTGCTTTAACTCACATATTCATAACATTACATACCTTAAAAAAGTAAAAAAATTTCAGTTAATATCAATTTTAAGGATGCGGACATTTATTGCAATCCTAGTTATTGCTTGTGTTTTAGCTGCCTCTCTCACTCTCTCTACCTCACAATCCCTCTTAATTTACTGCTTTACTGCTTACACTTTCTGCTTTACTGCTTACCTCCTTTCGGCTTTACTGTTTTAACTTCTGCTTTACTGCCTTTAACTCAATATATTTATTAACATTATGTTTTTATTTTGTGTTTAATACTTTGTCTAATTTTTTTTTTATATTATGTGTTTATTTGTTTATTTATATATTTTCTAGTTATTTTATTATTGGATTTTGATGTATTTTTATGTAACTTAGTGTTATTTACTTCATTGCTATTTGTTTATTTATTTATTGTAGAGTATTTAGGCACAACACACACACAACACAACACAACCACGAGGCCACAATTCACACACATCAACCATCACTATCATTCAACAACAACACACAACACACTTTACACTTAACACACATCACTATGAACACTATATACACACATTTCAACTATGACACTTACAACTTTAACCCAATACGATTACTTGAGTCATTTAGCACTTAGGATTTTAAAGTATACACATGCGGTGCACACACACACACACTTACACTTATACACACATTCACGATGATAAAGATACTATGGTTACCTCAGTGTCACACTCGATCTCACTTACATTTATTCATTTTAGGGGATCACTACATGTGTACACTACAACTCACAAACATCAGATTTTACTTAGCGACTTTCAAACACAGAATTTACTGTATCACTCTACTTATTCACACACATAGATTTATCTTTACACTACATCTAGATTTTATCTTATTCAACATCGCTCACAGATTATACAACACAGCGATATCACCACACCACACACGGAACGACACACTCCAGCTTAGCAGGCGAGGTATAATAAAACGAAGAAAACAAGTGGAGTGGAATGTTTTATCTCACACATACATTTTTATTGTCTTTAATTAAACACGTACATTTTATTTTACAGTTCATAAAAATAACTAAAATTATTTCAAAAGTTTCTTAAAACTCTATGAATAAGATCAATCATTATCTTGGAACAAAGAATTTATTATTTAACTGTTATACTTTTTGTTTTATAAAATTTTATAACTATCAAGTTTTTTTAAAATAACTTTTTACTGAAATATTAGTATTATTAAGAAGGAATTTTTATTAATAAACATGTTTTATATATTTACGTACCATTAAGAGACAATAGAAGAGGTCACTTATTGTAGGAGTGGAATAGCGGGGGGGAGGGGTCAAAAGACGTGGGGTGACAAAAGAAAAAAAACAAACCCCCCCCTCCCACAAATCCCCA
>JABUQX010076708.1:0-24848 GCA_015478945.1 Trachelipus rathkii | reverse complement strand
AATGCAGTCTGAAATTGCTATCATATTCCTCTCTATAATATTATAGTAATATATAATATATATAATATATATATAGGTATTTAAGGTCTCATGAATCAGATAATAGTACATGGGATAAAAAGTTTAGATATTAGTAGAATATTAAGCTTCCCATCATATTTCTAGTGGGAGCGAATTGCCATAAAGCACAAACCCATAGAATGAAAATAAATTGTGAAAAGACTTATAAGTCTTCTTCTATATTAATTAAATTATAACATTCTCTGATGTTTTATTTATTCAAAAATTACAAAAATGCAATTTTTATTATAGTGTGTTTAGAATTAAATATACTATACAGCATAGGATATACATCTAAAGATTGAAAGATTTTGTTAATATATATTATATTATTGACTCTGTGTCAAGCGGTTTCTGATATAGTAAAATGGTTTTTTTTTATTGATGTTTTCGTATCGGCCATTGGCAATAGCGTGTGATCATTTAATTTATATAATATTATATATAGTGCCATATCTAATTTTATATATTATATATTATTATTAGTATCTTTTTTTGTATGTAAGAATATTTTTTGTATATATTATCCTTTATCTTTGGTTTCATAGTATAAGATCTTGTTATCTGCATATTATTTTTTTATTTTACTTAATATATATAATAGTTTTTTATTTTATCTATTTTATCATTTATCCTTTAGGCTTTAGCTTATACTTATTATATTCTTAGCTATAATCTTAACCGTTCACTTCAATAGATATCTTCCGTTTTTATATTCTTAATAAATATAAAAATTTATAAAATAACATTAGTAACTTAAAATATTATAATTTTTTTTATATAATATATATATATATAATTATATATTAGATGCAATATTTAAGTTTTATTGTAGCAATTTATAAATGGTGGAAACTTTTCTCATTTTTCATAACCGAGTTCCAAATAGCGTATGCGCATCCTACAATTGCGTGGATTGCGTTTACGTGAGGATGTGTACGCCGAAATGCGTACTATCGTTCTATGGGATGTGGATGAATCTCTGTTATGTCCTATTCCTTAATAATATACTTATATACTATTATTTTTATATATATATATTATTATATATTTTATGATTTATATACTATATATTTATAATAATAATAATACTTAATTTATTAATATATATATATAATGCTATATATGCTGTGAATATACATAATTATATATTTATATGTTAATATTACAGTGTATTTTTTTTTAATAAATTATTATATTAGACCTTGTAACCGGGCAGGCCACTTCTTTATAGAGTAAAACAAAAATTTTTTTAGAACTCTCTGATACAGTCATGTTGAAGAAAGGTGCATCGTTATTAGAAGTAAAAAAAGATCCCTTAAAGGGATCGTTTTTCGATAGGTGGTTTAGCCGTCCCGCATTTGGCTAAAGTTTGGAAAAATGTCGATACTTTTATCAAATTTGACATTTTTTGCGTTTCGCTGGACAAACGTATAGGAAGAAAATAAGAGCCCATTTTAAAGCTTGATATATTAGCTTTAAGTTTGAGCACCTACTATTTTGGTGCTGGTCTTATTAGCTCGCAGGTATTACCTCGAATGCAGGTCTATTTCAGGTACCATGTTTAGGTAAATAGTAAGTATCTTGTTTTTTGTTGTGCTCTTTTGTAAATGTGTTATTACAAATTTCAATCCACGTGTATGAGATTTTAATTTGGATGTATTTTCAGTTGGTTTCCAGCTTTATTTATTTTCTGAACACCTTGTAAGTTGTAGTTTGAAATATTATTAACATTTTTTTTTTTTCTTTATTGGCAACTGCCGTCCCCGTCCACTAATCACCGGATATGTTCGGTAAAATTATACGATATTGTTCGTGTTTCAGTGACCAAACCAAATTTATTTAGTTGGAATATCCTTTCTTCCTTCAATATACAGGCAATGTAATTCAATCAATAATGGCCAAAGTTCTTGTTGAGATTTAATTATTTTTACATAATTGTCGTCAAGTTGGTATTGAAATCTTCCTACGTAGAACGCTGGCGAATTTCCTAAACCTTAAGACTTAGTCCTTATTCTGGTCGTGAAAGCTATTACCAAAACTCAAATGGCTATACTAACATGCCATCATAAAATGTGGTATAAAACTATGTGGTATAAAGAATGGAGAGATCAAATATACAAAAGAGTCTTCACGGAAATTTCAAAATTCAAGAGAACGTGACTGCATTTAATCTAAGCTTAGTGATCTATTTTACATTGCTGCTGCAGGGTGCTTTGTCGCAAATAGATACTACAGAATATTCAGGCTTCTGCGAATTACACACTAAGTATCGATCCAGCTATGATAGTGATGGACTTACAAACTGATTTTAAAAAGTTGGCAACCCGTTTATGTTGGAAAGCGACACCAATCTAGTTTTCAATCATCGCTAAGAGGGAAGAAAGTTATAAGCAACCCAAGACGTAATTATTTTTTAATTTTATAATATTAAAATTTTTCATTATTAATTATTACTCAAATACTCTCTTTTTGTATGTGACGAAGTTCAACTCTCCTTCACAGAATGAACGAAAAAGGATTTTTACAATTTTAATACTAATTTTTTTTTCTCTATTTTCTTCACGATGAAGTCCAATAGAGGCTTTGTTCTGCTGATTCAGAACTATCAGGAAGAAGACCGGACACATTATACTCTCTGTTTGTACAGTTGTAATATCTTCTCGAATAGGAAACGGCTGTGTTTGGTCATTGTGTTCTGTACAAGAAAAGACAACGCATGGACTTCAATTCAATACCGTTAATTGAATACTATCCGATGTTGCTGGAAAGATGCAAATTTTTGACAGACGCCATGCGAATGTTATTTGCAACAGCTGAGGAGTTAGATGTTAATACTGAAGAAATAATTCTGAGTCGCAGCACTATTTGAAGACGTAGAAATTCATTCAGGCAAAAAAAAAAGCAAGTAAATAAAATAAATTTTCAATTAAGAATTGGTGAGGAAGAGTTTATAACCATGTGATAATCATTTATTATAGTGACAAAATTCTCAGAAAGAATAATGTGACGAGGTTGGCCTATAAGTCATTTTAGCAGGTACCAACTTTAGAGATAGCTACAGACTATTCCCGTCAAACCTGGTGATGCTGGAAATGATTACAGGTATGGGGCTTGCGGAAAATGTAATAGCAATGGTTTTAGACATACACCGTCAATCACGGTCATCGGTAAGGGAGCTACTTGCTGAGAAAGCATTAGGACAAGACCTGTTATTATTTGGCCTATTCGCTCTCATCATTTTTGGACGGTGATCCTAACATCACTTTACGAATTGCAAATATGAGGATTAACATAGGGTACCACAGAATTATTCAAGATGATTCAGGTCTTTGGTTATTAAGACCAGACTCAGTACATTTGTAGTAGATTGTGAACCAAATTACTCAAATCCCTTATTCAAATTATAGCGAAGTAGGGAGCTTTTCTGACAAGGTGAGTGCAAGAACTCCACTAAGAGATTATCTTGGAACTATCACCTATGTTTGATTTTCATGAAAGCGCTTTTCGTGATGAAATGTAATTTAGGTCTCCTGGGCTTTTATTAGGCTATGAAAGTGAATGGGGATTAAGATGTGGTAAGCCTTAAAATATTTCTTGTTCGAGCAGCAGTTTCATTTAGCCAGACGCCGATACAAAACTCGTTGAGGGAATCAAAATTTATTTATTAATTTAATTTAAATATGTTACATGTAACGGGTTTCTGTCCCCGTGCTAATCAAAAGAGCTCCAACCTCAGAATTTTAATTAGATAACCACCATTTGAAATAGAGAATTGACAAGGTGTTTTCTGAGAGTTTTTAGCTTTCTTTCTTTGTAATCCCCTTATACCTATAGGCCACCTTTGTTTTGAACTTTTTTTTGATGGATGTCCTGCTGTTAACCTAGGTGCGCCGCGCGATTGTTTTGAGACGAATGTAGCAATTATGGTTTTCAGGGATTAGTGCAAAGTGTCTTTATAACACAACAATCTCTGGTGGTAAAGAATCTCAAGTGATAGAACCCCTGTCTCTTTCCATTTATATAGTATTATTACGTGAGTTTTTTTGAACTTGTTATATTCTATCTCGGGCTACACTTTTAGGTGTCTGGATGATTGTTCTTGTGTTAGTTAAAAATAGGAGTTGATTTAGTCTGTTTTTATGAGCCTGCTGACCCAAAACATACTAATATTGTTAATACTTAGGTGAGTTTATTCATAATATGGTTGTTATAGTAGTAATACTGTTTTATATGTTAAAGTATTATGGGTGTCGATTGTTTGTTTTCTCGTTCTATGGTTGATGTGTGTATTGTCTTTTAATCTTTTTTTTCTGTTTTTTTTCTTTTTTTAGTTTTTCTTGTATTATTTTTTTGTTTTGTGGGATTGTGGAGGTAGGGTTCTTTTATTATATTTCATCTATAATTGGTTTTGTAAAGTACAAAATTTAATTCTCGTATCTAACCTTGATGTGTGGTTTTTAGACTTTTATAATTTTGTTGGTCTAAATTTGCTTTTCTAATTATTATTACTGTTTTCATATTAATATTTTTTATTATGTGTGTGTGGTGGTGTGTTCATGATGAATATATTAATTTGTTGTATGTGTGTGTGGTCGTTTTATTATTCTAACCAACACGCTATACTTATCCGAGAGATGAACGAAGGCAATAATATTTCTTTGTTTTGGTCAGTGAGTGTATTACCCATTTTTTTGAAGGTTCGAAAAATTGATTTTCTCACAGGGGGTTTTTCATTAGTCTTGTGGTTAAGTTTTTTTTTACTTTTTTTATAATTTAATAGCTTGTTCATCTTTTCAATCTAATTTTCCTTTTTTTTCATGTTTGCTTGCAATCTTTTATTTCTTTATATTATTTTTATTTTATTTATTGTATTTTTCTTATTTTTATTAATTAAAGTTATATATTTTTATTGTTATTAATTTTATAATTTTTTTTTATTAATTTTATATTTTTTACATCATACCGTGAAAAAAAAAAAAATTATTATATTTATACATTACATTAATATATGAATTAAATTTTTATCTAAATTTTTTTTTTGTTTCATATTATAATTTTTATTTGAATAATATCATCTTTAGATTTTGAATATATTATTTATATTTATATAATTATAGATCCCATATGTCTTTATTTTCTGAAATTAAGGGGTAAATTGACGTTTATTCCTTTTAAACTATTCGTTACTTATATATAGCATTAGATTATTATATATTTAAATTCATTACATCATCTTTAGATTCGTTAATTTTTTAAAATCTTAATTATAATAATTAAATAATGTTTAATATAATATATTTATAATCATTGTTAAAAAATATAAATAATTAAATAAAATCATGGTATAATAATATAAAAATAACCTTTATAAATATATAAAATACATTATAGGAAAATATAATTTATTAATATTTACTAAAATAATATTATTAATGTAAATATATTTTATTTTATTATAAATTTTAAAAATGATAAATTAAAAATATTAGTATATATAAATAAAAATAATATATAAAATTATATATTTATAATCTTTTTTTTTATAATTATATATATATATCCTATTTAATTATAATATGTCAACATTCCATGAATTTTTATTAATTCGTAGTAGTCGGATGAGTTAGTGTTGCCATCTTTGGTTTATCTTTAATTTTTTTTAAACCAGACTTTTGAAAATGAGTGCGTTTTTGGCTGGATTAGCGCGATATAAACAGATTTAAAAGTAAAATTGAATTTTGTTTAAATAATAGCTTATTTATTTATAATATGTAGTGCGCTAATTACGAAACTGAATTCGGAATTGCTTAAGCATACAATTATATGCTATTGCTATATTAATGTCCTACCTTCATAGCTCTATCTGATTATTAATTATATCATTATCATTATTTTATATATTTGTTTGTATTTCTATTCTATTTATTTAAATTGTAATTAATTATATATATTTGATAACTTTTTATATAGTACTTTGTTGGTTATATCTGTATCTACACCTATCTACAATGATAGTCGACATCTCTCAATCATTCTCTATGTATTTGTAGCTCGGTTAAATTCACATCTGACATGAACCACAATTACTACAACAAATGCTCACCTGCTCCATAACCTTCCCCAATCTCTAAAAAGCTGGTATTGCGTTCGATCTTCGTCTCAATTCTCATTTTGAGTAAATATCCTTGATCCTTTAATGCTTATACACTTAAGATAAGTGAGAAAATTTGTGCTTCAGCTCTACTCTCTCACGTCTAAATAATAATGCATTGAAAGATTATTGGGCTTCTGCACTTCCACTCTCTCTTCTATCTCCTCTTCTCTCTCTTCTCTCTCTCTCTCTCTCTCTCCTCTCTTCTCTCTCTCCTCTCTCCCCTATATTTTCTATTTATTTTATTAATATTATATTGTAGTACTTATATATTATCTAGTCCTTTCCTATTCTATATAATGTATCGATTTATATATATATATATATATATATTTATATATATAATGATATATTATATAACGTTTTTTTGTTAGCTATACATTTGAACACTTTGTACCTTACATACTGTATATATATATATATAAAATGTTTAATATTTATGTTATACTGTTTATTAGTAAGTATTTATTGTTTATGAAGTATTATTATATATCGTTTATTATATTGATAGTACTATCTAATTAACTATTAAATAATATTTATTTCTAGTATCTTCACTAATACTTTTATATATTATTTATTCTATAATATCATTCGTTTTTTATTTTAAATATTACTGTTTTATTAATAAAACTGATATATATATTTCACTTTAACCTCAAATTTATAATTTTATATTTGTATGATTAGTTTGCATGTGTGTTTTTATCCTTTGTTTTCATTACGTTAATGTAATTCATATTACTTACTATATATAGTGTATGTATTTTAGCTGTTTGTTGTATTTACTTCTAGTTAGTCATCAATGACTATATATGCGTTTGATTGGTAGTATATAGGGGTACTACAACTATGTATTTTCGTCAGTAGTTAATAATGTACCTTTCTGCTTAATTTTTACTAGTACTATATTATGGATTTATCACGTCTTTATATGATATATCATATAGCGTCGGATAGTAACCTTATCGTTATTATGACATTATTCTCGTATTTAGCTGAACTTTGTAGTTATTATTATATATAATAATTTGTAAATGATATATATAAATATTATCATTACATATATTTTAGTAAATATGAGATATTTGGGTACATCATTATGTTTTTAATAATTACCTACTTAATTATATCTTATCGTTATAAATAATTGTATATTATTTATTTATGTATTCATGATCGATTTTTTTTTTTTACCTTCGGTTCCATCCCCATGCGGTGTGAATTTTTTATTGGTTAATAAATTTTTTAAATTAACTGCAAAGCACAAGAGGAAGGAAACATAATTTATTCATATAATTTAACATTTATACACATAATTTTTTCCGAGTCTGCAACCTACATTCTTTGTTGTGTGTGAGAGAAAATGTGTTTTATGTTGAGCATGAGAGAGAAAATATTATTTGAATTTAATACTGATCTATACATCATACAAGCTGTACATTGTGCAGTATAGCAATTTCTCATTAGTAAACATAAAAGTAACTAAATACCGTGCTGACTGGCCCTTTAAAAAGAAAAAAAAATATATCATACTTTTATCATTCATTCATCGGGTCTTTAGGGGAAAACTTTGGGTCGAGGGGGAATGAAAATCCAAGAAGTTCAAACCATTCCTTCTTATTTGTATGGAAGCAACGACCGAAGGATTGGAAATGTGACTTGTTTAAAATCCCCAAAATGTTACTTATTTTTTTGTGTCGTTATTTCTTGTTATAATTTTTAGTTAGTAATTAATGTTAAACTTTTTGCCGGTTTGATATAATGGTATGGATTTGTACTTATAGTATATATATAATTAATACTAATATAGTGGTACGATTTTCCAATTACCTATACCGTAGAGGGAGGGCGGTAATACGCCCCTCGAACACCCATTATAAATACACAAAAGAAGCGTGGTAGGTATCTCGAGAGGACCCTCCCCGGAGGGTGGAAATAGTTCTACCCTGTCGTCGTCCCAAAGGAGGCCGAGAGACCCCGATCTTTGCATCTTTGCGGTTTAATCCTAAATGACATTTACAAACTTTAAATACTTACATAAAAATTACATAACTCTTTTCTAATACATTAATTTTAACATATAGATTAACTTTTATGTTAAATTTAAATCTTTTCTTGTATTATTCGTAGATTATTGTGAAGATTATTAGACTATAATATTTTATTCTGTTATTTAGATCTTTCTTCAGATACAAATGCATTACTAGCTTGTATTCCAATATTTGTATAATACTAAGTGTTTAATTGTACCTATACTTAGTTTTTCGATAAGAAATCATGGCGTCAATGATAGTAACTTTTCTTTAGATTATACTCACCATTAATATATATTATATAGGCCAAGCAATCCGAATAGCTCTCCATGCATGTAACTCCTTCTTAAATTATTTTATCAACATTATAACAGCTACAGAGAAAATAACCGACATCGGATTAGCTTTTTAAGGAACATAAATCTATATTGAAGCTAAATAAATAGTTAAAATATATTATTTATAGTTCTTATATCAGTTATTTTTAATTAAACAAAAAATAGTATATAAATTTCTAGGTCTGCGCAAGGTCGTATCTTCTTCATTAATCATACACTTCTCTTATTCCTGCAAGTAATACGATAGGTAAAGGACTCTACCAAAATTAGTGTTTTGTTTTATTTGCTCAGTTATACTAAATTGTATATTTTTTTCTTAATTTTATTTCATTTTTTAGGTGGGTCGAGCCGACTCTGTCCATCTTCTGTTGCTTATTATCACTGTTAGGTATATGATGTATATATTCTGGTTATAATCTCTAATTAGTGTATAAAATAATACATCAACACTTTTGGCACCTTTTGCATAGCTCAGCTCCCTTCTCAGGTAGATATGTACTCTTAGGATTCCATTTCCTATAAGTTAATTTCAAAAACTAGGTATATAATATTATTTATACTAAAGCTTTTACAAGTTTG
Organism: Trachelipus rathkii; assembly: GCA_015478945.1. Taxonomy (NCBI): domain Eukaryota; kingdom Metazoa; phylum Arthropoda; class Malacostraca; order Isopoda; family Trachelipodidae; genus Trachelipus; species Trachelipus rathkii. The sequence continues at coordinate 15,681 of JABUQX010076708.1, read as the reverse complement.
TTTTAACAACATACTTTTAAGGAATATTTCTAAACAGAAAAGCTCAGGGGTAGTGTGTGTTTGTTTTGATTTCATGGTATATATATGTTCTCTGTAGGTTAACATAAAATAAAAAATATAACTTTTGTGATGAAATAGGATCTTTTTATTTAGTGGCTCCTTTATCTATCTCTGTATTAGCTATTTGAATAGTGTCTTCTCGGAACCTAAATGTCTGGCGACCACCTATTAATTAATTTAAATAATAATCATACAATAATAATTAATATATTAAATTATATATCATAATATATATAATATATATAATAATTTAATATATATAACATGTCTACATCTAAATTTATATTTAAAATATTAAATTTGCTAAAAATTAATGGTATTTAAATATGTAAATAGGTCGTAAGTAACGCACTTATACTTTACTATATAGTTATACCAACTGCAGAAAAAAAATTTTAATATGATATATATTCTTAGAGTATACAATATTAATAATGTATACGATCCAATTAACTCACAACTAATTACTAACAACCCCAGACAACATAATACTATAATAATATAATTAATAAAATCATATTAAATAATATATACTATTAAATATAAAATAATAATAATTAATATATTATAGAATAATTAATATAATTCAATATAATATAATTAATTAATAATATTAAATAAATGAATAATAATAATATATAATAATAATAATATTAAATATTTAGCAATAAGTCAAAGTTTCTGTTTCTAAACATCAGAGAACAGTAGAAATTCTGCGGGATCGACTTTCGCGCTTTTTTTAATTCGTCGTACCATTTTGATAATATATTATTATAGTATATACTTATTAATTATTATAATTTATTTATACTTATATATATATATAATTATTATATTTATATATTTAATATATTAATAATACTATATATTATTATATATAATATTATACTATATATAATAATAATATAATGATTTTATTGATTTTATAAACTATATTATATTCGATAACAACACCTCCTAGAGATAAGACGCATTAGAATAATTCAGTTCGTTGTAGGGTACTTACTCGTTCAATTATAATGGAACCGATGATAATCAACGCAAGCCGTGAGAGAACGGAGCTCGAACTTATCATTCCATCCCCTCGCTCCGTCCCATTCCGGACCAGGAGCCGAGGGGATGTTTCTTGTTGGCATCATAATAAAAAAACTCATAATAATTAGTATATTTCTCTAAGAACTAGTTGCTGCTACGAGTCCACGTATGTATTTTGAGTGACATACCACTCCTGTTCAATCACCTTTAATAAGGGAAGAGCCGCACTAGTTGACACTAGAATACATAACTAGAATTATAATTACATTAAATTGACATGTATAATTTATAATGCTATAAAAAATAGGTGTTTATTGTAATTACTTTAAAATTATCTAAAAAATAGATCTTATAACAATGCTCGTTCAATCAATACTTTGTCGTTCGAATCGGTAATATTAAATAGACGCTATAATTGTTTATTTAAAATGATTTAGGTCCGTATACAGCTAACTAGAAATGGTATTTGATGTTTGGTAAAAAAATTCATTAAAATCTACGATAATGATCTGTTGCAACCTTAAACATGAAGGATCAAGTCCTATGTCGGTAAGGAACATGAAGTATAATATAGTAATTAAGATAATAATAATAATATAATAAACGTTAAATCCATTACTAACTTTCATTAATATGTAGGATTTTTGTCTAATGAGATTATTTTCTTAATAAATTTAATAATAATAATATAATTAATTATAATAATATATAATAATATAATATATATATATATAATTAAATAATATAATTATACAATTATAATTAAATATATATAATATAATTATATATAAATAATTATTGACTAATCTTGCCAAAATAATAACAGAAGAGCATAGTACTTGCTGCTGTTAGAGTCAGCAGAAAATTGTTTGGGCGCTTTCGTCCCATGGTGCGTCTTGCGAACCACCATAAAGGGTACATCAATGAAGCAAGAGATATCTTCGCTCAAAGCTTTCTTTTCGATGCAGCGCCCCAGTCAATACGAAGACGCATGTGACTTCCTTTAATAACCCCACAATTTCTTGAGGTATATGCATACCATAAAACATAGTGAAACCCTTTTGGGAAATAGATGATACTTAAGCACACCATACCGAAGATGCCGGATTACATATGCATTAAAAAAATAAGCTTATTGTATGAAGTAATTATTTGTTTTTCTTCCTAGATGCTTTAGAACTAAAAGAGATTAAACTATAATATTCAACATTAGACTCTGAAAAAAGTATATTTTATTTCTTTTGTTATCGTAGGCTTTTAATAATTTTATTAATATAATTTGGGTATTTGATATTATTTCGCAAATTTATTCTATTTAAATTAGTGTTTCAACTAGATCCAGAATCAGTATAATTAATACAATAGAGAACTATACTATAAAAACATCCTCGCTGAGATTATAATAAAAACCACCATTTAATAACTCAAGTAATAGTGCATATTGGCTTGATATAATCATTAAGCTAATATCTTTGATAATGTAATGTGCTAGCAAACTCAACTGATAAATACTTGTGCTCATAAATATTACAAGTTTAAATAATCCCTTTTTAATTTATAAATAGTTGTATTAATAGGTGTTCTGTCAAATCCCCAATTAGATAAATGATATAGTTCAATTTGATAATATCGTGAAATAATAATTATATGAGATAATAGATATTAAATTAATATATATAAATATATACTATAATTATATTATATTTATATATATAATATATAACAATAAATATATTTAATAATTATTGAAATAATGTAAAATTTTTTAACGGTGTGATAAGTTTTGTAGGAGGAAGATAGGGTAAGGGAAAGTAAGGTAAGAGGCAGCAGGAGTGTGAGAAGAGGATAAGAGGGAGAGTGAATAAATAACTATTGTAGAATTATAATTAAGTAAGTTATAACTAACTTATTATAAATTACTTTATTGATTATTTTATTTATTATAATTATTTTTATTTGTTAATTTGTTGTTTTATTGATTTAGATTGGTACGGCTTTCTAAATTGTAATTTAATATGTGATAGCTGGAACTTAATAATTATTATTATATATACTATATATTCAGAATTAATACTGTTGGAATATTCTAATTTTTTACCTACAGTTTATTATATCATCATGTTTGGATATTTATCGGGACCCTTCGAACTGCTGTATGAATCGATCTTGGAGACAACAAATCCTGGGTCGTATCGATCGACACCTGTCGAACACATGATCTATATGCAATTAATGGGTGAGTGGCACTATAAAAAAGAGTTATACTAAGGAAGAAGGGTAGAACGCGGTGGGGGGGAGGAGATAAGATAGATAAAATAGATGGAGTAGGCCTCAAACGGAAGTGATCACATTAATATGACTGATATATAATAAGTCTTAATGTGAAGTATAACATAATGAAATAATATAATAAAATAAATAGAAATTAATTATAATAAACAATTAAGTATTAAGCAATCAATAAGAAGACGAGAGATGGAATAAAATATAAAATATAAATCAAATAATAAGAGATAATATTTAGATTTAATATAGTAAATAATTATCTATATTATTAAGCGCTAATTAAAAAAAATAATAAAGGAACTAATGTAGAGGGGCATGAAGTAAAGGTTTATGCTAGCAAGGTTCTTTTAAAAGCTTACTATGTGTAGTATGATTTTTTGTAATGTTATATGGGAGGATAGGTCGCAGAAGTAATAATGTCTTGAAAAGAATAAAAATGAGATATAGGATTTGATATTGGTTAATGGCGTCGATTATATGAGATACATAAGTATATACCAATGAGTGATAGAGAAGGAGAGAGGGCTGGAACTTTTGGAAAACAAATAATTAAAGTTTTAATTTTCAAACAGACATCGATACTAATGAATGGGAAAGTCCAATAATTTTATATAAATACATTTTACGAATGTATTTGAACAGCAAATTCTGAATACACTAATTAGATTTAAATGACTGAACTCCTTACGTCGTAATAATTCAGGAGGCGAGTGAAAACTCGAGATGTATAGTAAGAGGGCTGGAGTAGCGAGGACCGTGGAACAAGAGCGCAAAGGATAGGGAGAAATAAGTTATGAGGAAAGAGTGTTAATGGAATATAAATTAAGGCAAAGTTGTGATAAGCCATAAGTTAAGTAAGTTCTCAGGATAATAGTAGTAGGTTATAACAGGAGATCGGGGGAAATAAATTGTGAGGATGATATTTATATGCTGACAAGTATATAATAGAACAATCCAAAGTGAAATTGCGCGAGGGAGGGAGAGACGATAGGAATCTTGTAGAAAGTCAGATATTGAAATGACAGTGTTGGGAAAGTTTTGACGGCTAAATAAGATAAAATTGTCAACTATTGGAAGAACTCTTGAAATAGACGGAGAAAGAAGAGAGAAGAGGAGAGGGTGGGAAGAATAATAGTCATTTGAGGCGGGAGAGGAATGTTTATAATAGGTGAATGGATAATAGTATTTGAGTATAGAGTTGTTAGTGTGTATTGAAATGAAGGATGATAAGTGGAGGAATAACTGGTTTTAAATAAAAAAAGTTAAGAGAAAGAATCATAAGTCATATCATGTTAGATAGGAAGATAACTCGAGTTGGTTGAGCGTGAGCTCTGATACTATATAGACGGTAATAGTATATATAGAGCGAACGGAGTCGATGGCACGGCGGCGTTCGAATCCTTCGGCTCTAAGGTAGAGGATTACCTGTATTGAGAAGTTTCCCCCCCTTCCTGTTGATGATAGTTAAGAGTGCACTGTGGAGTGAGGATTTGGAAGTGTTTTAAGAATATATAGTTAGATGTAAATATTTATTTAGAGGGTCGGGGAGGGGAGAATATCGATAATCACTATTTGGTGTATGTGCTTATAGTGATTAAGGGTGGAGGAAGAGGTGCATATATATAATGCGGTAGAGGAAAGGTGTGAGATAAAGAGGAGAGTAGAATTAATTAAAGGCTTGGAAGTGTAGTCTGAATATAGTCAGTGTGGTTATCAAACGTGTTATGTATACTCAGTTTTCAGTGGAGAGGTTGTATGGAGTGAATCTCCATAGTTCTTTAATCTCACAAGATATACTCGCGATCTATCTCAGTTCTGGAGGGGAGTGGCTGACATGATTATTTAGTGATAATCTATATAAGTTAATAATGAAGGAGGCTAGATAAGGGTTTTGATGGTGTAAGTAATTAAAAAGGGGTGGGTAGCAAGTATAGAAAAAGGTTGAGTGAATAATTTGTAATACTGGATTTCAGCTGTGAAACAAATACTTTTTGTTACTGTTTTCAAACAGTAGGGTATTCGTTTAAGTTTGAGAAAAAAGGATAATAGGATGAAAAAATTAAAAAGTATAGGATAATTTTAAAGATTGTGTGTGACATGAGACATTGGGCGGCACCGAGGACAGAATAGTAAAATATAGAAGATCTTGAATTTGGTACGAGCTGAGAACAGCAAGATTGAATGAGTAACACTTTTAATGGGATGGAGCAGAGATAACAGAAGAGTTAGAAGTCCAAAAGCATTAGCACGACATATATGTTTGTAGTATAGAAAAGATGAACGAAGAATTATATAGTAATTGATACATGGTTAAGAGTCATAGATGTTTTTGTCGGAAAGAAGTATAAACAGTATCACAAGAAAGGTATAGATAATATAATTAAAGGTAGGATTAAGTTTGAGGGTATATGAAGAGGCAATTTAAGCATGGAGTACCTCTTTATGGAAGAATGCGCTTTTTCGATATAGGAGAGTATGTTCAAGGTTACCTTGTGTAGTGAGAAGTGAAATAGGGGGGCCTAAATTCTTCCGCTGGGGATTGAATATATATGTAGTAGTCGTATTTTATTGTGTGTTTGTAGTATAAGTGGATTTGTGGTGGAGAGAGTCTCGTGGAGGTGGAAGACTTATTGGAAGAAGAGGTTTGATACGGTTTGAGTGAGTAATTGTGACTGGTGGGGAGCGACAGTGGACTAGGGATATTGAAAATACAAATGTAGGTAAAACATTATTGAGGTACTCCTGAATATATAAGGTAAAAATAGGTGAAGGTCGCATAGTTTGGATGAGTGTGAGTAATGTGAAAAATTGCTTTGCAGAAGGGATATAGGTATAGGGTGGAGGTAATGGTACTAGTAGTTGTATTATATTTTAGTTAGTATATAATTTATTATTATTAATGCTTTAGTAAATGGAGTGGAGCTCTCTTAGGTACCACAAGATTGTGGATAGGATGGTTGTTGGTCCCCATTATTGTATCTAGTTTAATAGGGATAAAGGGGGATTAGGAATGGAATGTGGGAGTATTTATAGAGGTAGTATATTGTGCTTTTTTAAGTGTGGTAGGAGATAAATGTTGTATATGGTGAGTGAGTAAATACATGATTAGATATGAAGAGATTGAGAGCGATCTTTAAATCAGGTAGGGTGGAGAAATGTGGGGAGCATACTAAGAGACGGATTAGTGAGAGGGTAAGAGTAGGTTTGTTTGATCTAAGTTGTATTATGACACTATAATGAATGCGGGTGTATTAGGAAAAAAAATTATTATATAGAGTTATTATGGGAGTATAATGGTGCAGATGTTGCTCAGATGTATTGCGTTTTCTTGTATGATGAATTTTTAAAAGACTCGATTAATTCTACATTATATACGGATTAAGATGCATGGAGAGTGTGGTCAAGTTGTTGACCTAGGATTTTGTAGAGAAAAGTGTATGAAAGAAGAAGAAAAATGAGAAAAAAAAAAACAGATGGGGAGAAAATAAAATATAGAAAAGAGTAATAGAAGGACACAATTTTAGGGCGGATATATCTCAAAAACTACAAAGCATAGACGAAGAAGAATACATTTGGAGTGTGATGTGAGTGTGTATAAGGGATAGGTTCAAATAGAGAGAAGATAGAATGATATGATTATATGTGATAAATGGTGAGTAAGTGAGTATGTGGTATTAATTAATTCTAGGAGGTGATATGATGTTAGTGTGTGAGGAACGTCGATCTCTAGTAGAGGCTTATAGTCTATATAGTGTGTTTTCGGTGAGAAGTAATAGTATATTTTTCATAGGTTAATGAATTGTTGTATTGGTGTGTGTGGGGTTTGTATATTCTTAGAATGAGAACACTTGCGCGCAATGATAGGGAGAAGGGATATACACGTAGAACGAATTAGGGAAGTTTGTGTAGCTCGCTCGGGATTACCATCTCTCGGGGGGTAGCTACGGGCGAAGAGGCGCTGGAAGGTGCATATATCCCCACTCCGGGGAGGTGTCTTTGGAGTGCCGCGGAGCTGCTCTTGATGTGATATGTGTTGAGGGGCCCGTTAACGACGTCCAGGGCGGGTAGAGTCACATACGGGGTCCTCACTCGCGTACGGGGTTTTGGAGAAGGAGGAGTGACCGAGCCCAGTTGTTCCCCCGTCGATGAGCCAGGGAGGACTGAGTGATGGAGTGTCTAGATGAATAATAAGGGCAAAATTTTAATAGGAAGATCTATTGTATGATTATTTGTGAAGAGAGGGAACTTAAGATTAATTGATAGAGTACTATTCTATAGGATGGAGGCCTTGGCGTATAGTGGGAGTAAGGTTATGTAGTGAGAGTATAATTAGACCCAATATTTGTTAGTAGTTTAGTGAGAAGGAGTTGTGAGCTATTTTATGTGACGCGTCTGTGATTCTAGAAGAATTTATGGTTTCTTATGTTGAATGGGGGGGTATTAACCTTATCACAGAAAGTTAGAGGTAAGTTATGCTCAATATGAAAATAGAATTTTGTGATTCGCATTTTCGCTGTAGTATTAGTAGTTCTTCCTGTCAGTGTATACCGCGGTAATGTTGATAATTGAGAAGTTTTGTATATCGTGGTGGTTTTTTTTGTATATGCCAGGTCCGGAAATTTTATAGTTTTTTGAGATTATGTGGTTGAGACGCTTGTTGGAGGCTTGACAGAATAGAGGATTTATAATATGTTTTTTGAGCAGCGTTGATTGCGGCAGCGCGCATAGTGACTTTGGTAGGAATTGGGATTCCCGGAGTGGAGAGCGTCCCGCAGAAAGGTAGTATGTGTCAAGGTATTGTGTTTATGTTGGGTCACTCTATGCTGCGTAATGTTAATAGTTTTGAGAAAAGACAAGAGTAACATGTGCAGATTAAGGATGAAGAGTTGGGCCGCGCGGAAGCTGGGGCATATAGATAGGAAGGAAGAGGAAGGGGTGAGACAAGAAGGAGTCGGGATTGGAATGGTAATATAAGGAGAATGTCATGGAGGAGGGAGGGTTAATGAGGGGGATAAAATGAGGAGTATAGGTGTTTGCGTATGAAAGATAGCGAGGTGATAATGGTGAGGAGGTCGGTGATGCGATGACTCAGAGATGAGATGGGTTATTTATACTAATAGGTGTATGATACTATAATATGTAGTGGGCTTAGTTTAACTATCCACTTAACCCGCTCAAATAGCGGTAAATGAAAAAAGTGGAAGTATTAAGTAATATTAATAATAATAATAATAAGTAAAAATAATAATTAAAATAATTATAATAATAATTTAATAATATATATATATAACATTATATATTTATATAATATATAGTATATATATATATAGTTAAGATATAACTATATATATATTTATTTATATATTATACTATATAATTATAGGTATATTTAAGGTTATATTATTATTGTAGTTTTATTTATTAACTTATGTACTATATACTATGTATTAATAATATATATATATATATATTAATTATTACTAAATATTATGAGATATTTTAAATATATAATATATATTAATATATTAACTAATAAGTATAATATATATATACACGCAAATAATAAATATATTATTATATATAGACGCCTAAATGCTATTTGATAGAATGAATGGTGTTAAGTTGAGAAGGAATATAAGATACTATTTCTACTAATAATCTCGATTGACTTAGAAGTGAAGGAGAATCGTAATTTCATATAGTGAGCTGTATATTAATTTGGATATTTCAGATTTGGTCCTTGGCTGTTTCCTTAGAAACTAAAATTGATGGTAAACTGCCACGACTTGCAATTTCTTTTATTTCACACTTTTTAGTAAAATGATTTCGATTCTACTCAATTTTGTGGATGTAACTCTATGACACTTGTCTGTCAATAATTATATATTTGTACACTCTTAAGGAAATTACGGCATTGTTAGATTCTAATTTTTCGCTATCTCCTTGTACTTTCAGCCTACATGAACTTTTTAGTTTCCTTTGTCTACTTCTTCTGAGATATGGGACTTTTTTCTTATATCTTATTTAATTTATTTTAGATTCCCTACTATATTTTTTACTTTGCTGTTTATTATTTGATTAAATATTAAATTATATAAACCGCAATTGGTCTCTCCCTTGGTCGCCCGTAAGTCTGAATGCAATCCAATTGGATGTTCATAACGCTCTGAGTTATACTCAATGATGTACAAGATTCAAATTTTAAGGGATCAGATCGCGACGTATTAAATATATATTATTATATATGATATATATAATAGTAAAACATTTAATCGTCTAAGAAATGACAGCAGTAAGCCGCGATGGCAGATGTGTTGTCCAGTCAGGGATCAGATCAGCGCCGCCGGGCAGCGTGTACAGTCAGCGCGTCAGTCACTGAAGTATCTCCAGTTGATCTCACTAAACTAGTAGTCTTATCCTACAGATGTTCTAGATCAAGTTGCGTTCAAGTAACCGTCCTAGATGGACTATCGGGTACATTACTTATCATAATATAATATTGTAATAACAGATAAGTCTTTACTGATTATCTATAATAATAGTATATACATATATATATATATATATAGTATATAAGTATATAGATTTATTACAGTATATGCTTATATTAATATATATAATTCGAGAATTTTTGGCTATTGCTATATGCTAGTCTCAACTAGCGCTAGGCTGTACATTTGGTAAATATCTTTTAATAACTGATAATGTATAAACATAAGTTCAAATTAATGTCTATAATATAAGTAGAAGTTATTATAAATAATTTAAATCATGGTTGTAATCATTTTTTAACATGCAATGTAATTACGATTGATTGTTTCTGTTAACACCTCCACGGCAATCTGTTAACATACTCTCGGATAATGCGCTGATCATAACGATATCAGAATACGTGATAAAAAAGTATTGTTTTTGATATGTATAATGTTATATACTATATCTATAATTAAATTAAGTAAATAAAGACCTTAGAAGATAAAGAAGAAGTAACGTATATATATATATATCTATAATATATAATAAAATAATAATAAACTAATGAAAGAATAATAATATAATATAAGTAAATATAAATAGTACATAATATAAATAGCTAATAATAATGATAATATATATTATATATAAAAATTTCATATCCTATATATAAATATATATGAATATAAATACTATATATCAAAATCAATTATAAGTAACTATATATTAATATATAATAGTAGATACCGCAAAGATAACGTATAGGGTAAAATTAAAGACTATATAACGTTCGAGATAGAGACAATAAGAAATAAAAACAGACACCGGAAAACATACAATGTGATATATAATATATAGTGATGAGTAAATGAATAAATGAAATTTTTAATGCCGATGACGAAGAAGCGAGATAGAGCAAATAATTTTGTCACCCGGAGTGACGAGGATGATAAACATTGAATTTGAAAAAAACTTTTCAAAAAATTCCTTTCTTTCTCCTCTATTCTTCAGTATTTCTCTCTCTCATCTCAATATATATATATCCTACAAAGTAAGAAGGTAATAATGAAAATTAAGTGATAGATAAAGTAAAGAATAGTAAAGAAGAAGGAAGAAGAAGAAAGCAGAAGAAGAAGAAGATAGAGAAGTGAAGAGAAGAGAAGAATTGCTATCATTATTCTCACATAATCACTATACGTAAGTCTATACTATCAAAATGATATATACTAAATATAAGTAAATTCGATATTAGATAATGTATTTAATATCTAATGAGGTGGCTAATATATACATATAAAATAGGACTACTAAGGATATAGATAAGTAATTTGATGTTATGGGTAACAAATTGATTATTATTATCAAATTCACCTTAATTATATGATGTAAAAGAGCATTTTGTTATATTATGTTTAGAAGTTATATATAATCATTTCACGGAAACTAATGGCCCCTAAAAATTGTCGACATATATCGAAAAATATCCGATAAGTGTTCTTGTGGCTCGCGATATACTCTGACCTTACTTCTTCTTTGCGCTCGTCTTGACTTCTACATTTTTCTCTTTTATGTCTCTCTCTGACTCTCTCTCTCTTCTCGTTTCTGCATTATATTCCTGATATTCTTCTCTCATAAGACTATTTGTCTCATTCTACCTATCGTGATATACCGATTACTCTCTCTTCTACAGTCATATATAATCATAAATCTTTCTATCTCAAATGCGTTGCCGCGATAAACTAGAGTACCTAATTTACATACATCTATCTCTTCACTTTGCTCCTGTGCGTTCTTCTTCCGTCGTAATCCCTCTTATTCTGCCAATAGATGTGAAATAGAACTACTATCTGCCAATTGTATATACGCCCCTCATATTTTATCTTAGCGATATAACCATCCACATTATAGTCGGCTGTATGTAAATATAATGTTTAAATGCCGATAAGAATTTGTCAATAAGGTTGTTCTCATGAATATTTGTTCGTATTCTTTTGTATATGCACATATAAAGTAATAGACCATCGGCTATCTATATATCACTAGATGACAGATGTCTTATCGCAAAAGTGATATATTTCACTAATATCTTGAATTAATTCTGAAGTTATTACCACATATGTATTCAGTATATTATAGATAATTTGCGTCTGGGAAAAAAAGCATCATGTAGTAACCGCGAAATAACTAGTGTTGGTGCATGATAGTGAAAGAAATTGCTCTTCTGCTCTCAGTTTAGATTATTCAAATTGAACACAATCTTATAAATGCATATCGAACTTCACGCAAATTTTCGTCAATCAGAGTAGTACGAACAGGATATCAGTGTGATATCAAATCTAATGTTATTGTCGTCAATATGAAAGTGAATTATAATTTGATCCTATGGTCGAAAGTCACATCTTCATTTTCATGTTAAGTCTTTATTCTTATGCCTAATGAATATAGAATGTAGTAGATGTATTAAGGATTAAATGTGTTATATACTCAATATATTTTATAAAGTAAATTCATATAATTAATTAATTTTGTATATAAACGGTTAATTTAGTTATACTTATGAAAACAAGTTGTGTGGAATAGTAAATACCGATATGTTTACAAAACGATAAAATTATTACTTTGCTATTTAATCTCGTAACCTATATTTGATGCTAAGGGAGCACTTTTATCTCTTGGCATTGAATCAGTCTGATGTTATGAAACAAATGTAAATTACTGATAAGATATATAAATAAAGTTAATGACAGTTGATATTGTATTTTCAGTATAAATAAAAAGGGAGAGATACAGAGTATATTTTAATTGTGATTTCGAATTATGCTTAAGATAATATGTAAGAAAGGGGAAATATTAGACTTTATATTAGGCGTGAGTATGATCGGCTAGAGAGGAGTTGGTATTGTCAACACCTCATGGTAGATGGCGCGCTCACCTACTTTTGGGGTATTGCGATCTTCGTATCATAACTTACCATGTGAGTAGGTGCAGTAGCCTCGGCTAATAGCCCGTAGTGAAATAATAAAGAGTGATAATATACATTTTATCTATTTTGGGGAAAGGAAAATTTAGAAAATAGACTTATCTAGTATGTTATAAAATTTACCTTTATTCTTCTAGAGTATGAAAATATTATAATACTATTTTAACTTTTATTTATGCTATAATTCTGAGTACTGATTAAAGACTTTGCAGTCCGTACTCTGAGACCCAGACCTATCCTTAATTCTAGGTGTAAGTAGTCTCTGGGAGTGTGTTTCGTAGTGTCTCATGTTGGTAACGATACTGATACATCTGTCAGAATCTAAAGACTATAATGATACAGGACTATGCCTTATGTAGTTTCGTTTGATACATTTTTAAGCATTACAGAAGATACACTCGAACTCAGCGTCTACTATTTCCATCTATCTCGCTCGCTTAATATTTAATTAAACATAATATTTTTATACATGATTTGTAATCGAATAGCTACATTACTAGAAGTTTAGATGATGATTTGATGAGTATCCTATCACTAAAGCTTTATAACTTATGATAAGTTTAGAATCTTTGGTATCTACATATATCAGTAATAAATTACGTTAACATATTTTTTATTATTCTGTATAGTGATATTTTTTTATTATTTGAAATAGATTTTTCTCAAGATCCTAGCACCTTCCTTGCTGTGTCCATATTATAAACAGTTGTTAGGATTATTTTAATAAGGTATAAACATCAATAAATTAATAACATGTAATTAATAAGTTTTAAATGTAGACAACAGTATATTTTACGTAGTCACATGATTTATAGACTTTCCAAATAGACGGGCTTTTCATAATTTATAACGTTTTTAATGGATAACTACATAAGGTGCTATAACTGTTTTATATAATTTGAAACAGTAGCTCTTTGTTGACTGTATTAACAGGACGATGAGTCCTAATTTGTGATATCTAGTAAATAGTTTTACTGTCAGTTGTTGAGTTCTCTCCAAATCGCGTATTTGTTGTGAAAGATATAAAATATCTATTCAGTGTCTCCTACTTAATAAACCCTGTTTGTGACCCATGACTTTACCGAGAGGTAATAATTTTTATATTATAATATATTTAAATTATATATAAAGTAACAAGTATAATGTTGGAGGTGTTAGAGTAAATAAGATGAATAAATCTATCATTGCTAAAATTATCACTATTAGACTGATTATACTATAGTAATATATTCCTGATTATAATTCTTTCTAATATAGGTGAGTGAAGTTATACTTTCCTAGATAGTGATACTTAGTTATAATCTCTTTATTTAGGTTATAATATATGATGGTAGTACAGTATCGTGTGGAAATCTAGTATAAGGAAAGGGGAATTGGTTTTGTTGAGACATCTAGAAAGCATTTCTAGTGTTTGAATTCTTGGGGGCAGGCCCTGTAAAGGATGGATTGGACCACTGAATTTAGCTATGGTGTCTGTTCACCAAGCACAGTAGTTTTACGATACGACAAATGAATTAATATTTGTCTTATTATGTGACCATTTAGAGAGAATGAATATTGATATAAAACATCGCAACAATATAGGGGGCATAATAAAAGTACAATTAATATATAATAATGTAATGTAACATAGCAAATATCTAGAAGTGCTCTTTTAACATCTAATTATAAATTGGTTATCATTTGGACATCTAGCATTGAATTGCGTAGTGGCTGTATTTGGTCTATTTTCTTGTGGCACCGGTCCATGTTCTGGTGTGGAAAGATCACGCCAATTATGACTCGTAACTCGCAGGAAATATTTATATTAAGTTAATAATAATATAATGATAATTAAAAAAATTGTAGATCAAGTGCGTTAGAGATACTAGTACATAAGATCAAATAATAATATAATGAATAATTAAAAATAATATTAACTCACTTAATTATAATAATATAAATAATAAGAAATTAATCTAAATATAATATAATATAAATATTAGATATGATAGCTCAATAGAGAGTAAATATTTTGCTATTTGACTATAATTAATATGCATTAAACTTTACAAATTGTAATAGACCGTATAAAACACTTATAATTATATATCTAGTGGACAGCCGACTCTTCAACAAAGTCACAACCAGTGTTCAGCAGTTCATCAGATTTTCAGTTTACAATCGTATTACACAGGGCTACCATTACAATACAATTACGTACAGGCTAAAGTCAAACACATCGCCACACAAACGTTAGGCCATTTCTGTATCTTACAACTATGAGTAAGAGAAGTGTTTGTGGGTTCTCCAGTATGACCCGATTGGTAGGTTACTAAAAAATTGAGTAAAGCTAGACTTTAGTGTATGTAGGATATGCTCATAATATTGTTAATACAATTTTTATTAATAACAGAAGAAAGTTTGACCCGTGTTTCTGAAAATGGGCAGTGTGTAGTTTATATTGTTTTTATTTTCTTGTATATAAAAAGTTAAGAAATTTTTATTTTATTATATTGTGTGTGTAATTAGTACTAAGTGGATTAAGATTAATTTAAAATATATATATTATATAACTTATATTATATATATAGTTACTTTATATATTTATATATTATATATATGTATTATATATTTTAATTAATATATTTTTAATTATAGTCATAATAACTTTTTATATTGTTTATTATATATACAGTTACTTATATATATATATATTAATTATGTATATATATAATTTATAATATAATAGTATATATATATATCATTATCTTTTATAATATATATATATTTATCTATATGGAGCTATATATAATATATACTTCACCATAATCGTATATATATATAATTATATATATCTATATATT
>JABUQX010076707.1:0-28958 GCA_015478945.1 Trachelipus rathkii | reverse complement strand
CTAAAGTCGAAATAAATATCGCCATATCATCAGATTGTGGCTTGCCATGTCAATGCGAAAGGTATTAGTAAAATTAGAGTGAGATGAGAGAAAATAATAAGTTGTGAGTAACGCAGAGTTCGTTCCAAGCCCGTTATACGCAATGTTCACGCTCCTGGGGATGGCACAGTCGACACGTAGAACAAGAGCCATCGAAACCAATGGATTGAATGAGGCAGGGAGAAAATGATTTAGATTGGCGTAGGTATGGAATGAACCACTGCTCCCATTCATTTTCCATCCGGTGCATCTGGACGTCCCCTACATCTTTACCAATCGTCACAGTAGATACAACTTAGATAATTATTGAAATTTATTTATTTTATTATATTATGAAAAAGTATAATTT
Organism: Trachelipus rathkii; assembly: GCA_015478945.1. Lineage (NCBI taxonomy): Eukaryota > Metazoa > Arthropoda > Malacostraca > Isopoda > Trachelipodidae > Trachelipus > Trachelipus rathkii. Next base: position 28,570 of record JABUQX010076707.1, on the reverse strand, counting down.
TTATGGAAAATGAAATGTAATATAACATAATATAATATTGATCTATACGTATAATATATATTAATAATGTTAATTAATAATATATGTATCATATATTAACTTATTTATATATACATATATTTATATAATATTATATAATATATATATATATTATATATATATATATAGTAAATATATACTATATACATATATAAACGTATATATAATTTATATTGGATAACTACAATAATAAATATATATATATATGCCAAACTTTGTACCTTAGGTTTCCTTCTGCAACCTGAAACCATTAGTTTAGGTTTCATGCTCTGCAATATTGTATTCCGTCTAGGTTAGGGTGAATGGCTCTTGCTATACGTGTATCCGTCTTAGGTTAGCGTTTCATATTCTCTGCAAACGTCTAATCAACCTCTAGGTATTAGGACTTGCACATGTACTCACCTATTTAGGTATTAGGTTATGTATAGACGAAAAGTGTTGTTAGGTAGACACAGATTTAATATAATAGAATAATATTTATATATTTATATATAGAATTTAGTTATATAAATAAAATATTAGGGTATATTATAATATATATATAACCTTATATATATTTTATGTATATATATATATATATACATATAGTATATAATTATATCATACATACCATATATAGTATAGTTCTTTCAAGTACGTCAATATGTTTGTGCTCAGAACCGAGTCGCTTTCAGTTCGCGTGTGACTTTAAGGCCACGTTGAACCTCTCGGGATAGCTAACTTGGTTGGGACACAGACTTATACGTGCATCAAGGAAGGGTGATTTGATTACGACCCGTTCCAACCAACTATATATATATATAATTAATATATATATCATAATAATAATTGAGGTATATATTATTAAATACGTATATAATATAATAAATATATATATACTATATATAATTATAATATATAGTTAAGTATATATATAGTATATATATATATATATAATATAATATATATACATATATATGTTGAGAGAGTTGGTAGTCCGAAATAACAAAAGGGCCATATCCCAAAACAAAGCCGTAGAAGAAAGGCATACTATGATAGATATACTACTAATATTGTTTATTAATTAAAATCCGTCCTGTCAAGCAGATTCGAAACAACAATAGCCTATCGGATTATGCTAGAAAGACATCCTTGATCAGGTTGCAGGCAAGAGCGCATGAGAACATTTGGAGTATCAAATATGTAATTAACTTTGCTAATTAATCCATGGTGTGTCGGGAAAACTTAAAAAGAAACAACACCTCTACATGAACCCCTCTAGCTGCTCACGGAGTTTTCATTATCTACCCGGTGTCCTCGAGCATGGGGATCGATAAAGAGTTTCTCAAGGGGCGTCGATTCAATAAGCTATCGGGGTTGGTGAAGCGGAGGCTCGATAATACACTAAAAGAGTGATCAATTTAAACTGTACTAGAAAGAAAACCAACAGTGGAATATATTCCAACAGTATTTTCGAAATAGTAGAACAAGCTCTAATAAGGTATAATTTACATATATATATATACTAGATGTATAGTGGTCCTCAATATAATATAAATATATAATAAATATTCAGACTCTAATATTAATTAAGTCTATATAATAATATATAGTATATATATATATATATATATATTATATAAATATATATACTATTATATATATATTTATATATATTTATGGAAAAGTATATAATATGATTATATATATAATATTATTAGTATATATAGCTATAGTTATAGTATATATATAATACTATATATATATATATATCATATATTATTAATCTGATATATATAGTACAAAAATATATATATATATATCAATAGTTATAATATAATATATATATATAATAATTATACTATTAATAATAGGTACTCAACTATCTTACTACTTATACTACCCTATAGTAATTAATAACTTATATATATACACATAGTATGATATAGTATATATATACCTATATAGGGTGTGATATCAATATTAATATATAAAAGTGATATTAAATTATAAATATATACTATATATTAGTATATGATATATATTATATATATATATGATATATTAAGTTAATTATAGTTAGTATAACTATAGGCCTACCTGACGAGCTGTACATATGATAATTATCATATATATAATAATATATTAATATATTATGATATATATATATACTATATTATATATATATCATAGATAATAGGTAATAATATAATATAATAATTTATATATATAATCAATTATATATATATCATATATAATATATATATATATATATATACCGGCTACTACTGTACCCTGAGGTAAATAAATAATATATCATTATTATATATCATAATATATAATTATATAAAGTATCATATATATATATGGTTATATATATTTATATACTTATTTATATTATATAATTAGGCTATATATATATTATATAAGTCTAAATCATTATTTTAATCTGTATATCGGTGGCAGCTCAGAACATCTTGAATCAGGATTTGACGCCGATCAGGCACGGATCTGATATTCAATTATGATAATCTTTGTAATAATCAATTTTTTCGGGGAAAAACTTTAAAACACACTTCTCCATGTGACTCTAAAAGCACTTACCGGCACAGGTAGGGTAAAAGTGTTTCATAATTAAAGGATATAGATGCTTCAGGATTCATTAATACTAACGTATATCTATATATATTATAATAATAACTGATAGTTATATTTTTTATTATTATAGTATTTATATATATACCATATATATTTTTTTTTAAATGTTGAAATTTGGTCAAATCTTCCGATTTTGTTAGTATAGAAACATATACCCATGGCTATGCACCTCCCTGAAATACAAGTCGTGAAAAAGTATTTTGACATTTTTAGAAAGGTTTTTGTTGTGAGGACAAACATAGGGGTTGTCTTCAGGGATTTTGTTATAGCCTGTTAATAAACCTACATGGAGTAACAAGGTCAAATTTATTTTTGTCAAAATTTGTTTTTGAATTTGAGAAATTTTTGAGATTTTTGTGGAGGTTCCGAACATATTAAAATGGCTTTTATCTCCCTTCTGAAATACAAATCGTGACGGGAAAAGTGATAGTGATATTTTTGAAAGGTTTTGTGTGAGGAACCACTAGGGTTTCGGGGGATTTGTAATAAGCTGTTATACTTGGGAGTAAACAGGTCAAATTTATTTTGTCTCCAACAAGTTTGGAAGCTACAATTACGGAAAGGAGAAAATTGGGATTTGTGGTTTTCCCGAAAAACCATATTAAAATGGCTATTCCTCCTGAAATACCAAGTCGTAGGAGAAACAGTGATTTTGATAATTTTTTGAAAGTGGTTTGTGTAGATAAACACTAAAGGGGTGCTTCGGATTGTAATACTAAGTTATACTTTGGGAGAGAGAGCAGAAAAAAAACAGTTCTAATATTTTTTTCTTCAAAAATGTTAGTGAATGACTGAATTTGTAAAGTGTTTATTCTGCGATTTGTGGTCTCGAACAGCACTAATAATGGCTATTCACCTCCTGGAAATACAACAAGTCTCCGTCAGAAAAAGTGATTTTGATTTCTTTGAAAAGGGTTTTGTGTGAGGAACACTAGGGTGGTCTTTCGGACTTTGAATACGGCAGTTTATCTTGGGAGTAAAACAGGTTCTTAACTTATTGGTCAAATTTGGAACATTTAAATTTTGGGGTCTCGCAACACACTTAAAAAAGCTATTCCTCCCTGAAATAACAAGTCGTAGTTAAAAAAAGATTTGATATATTTTAGAAAGGTTTTGTAGTAGAACCCCAAAAATAGGGTGTCTTCGGGATGGGTATTAGTGTTATACTTTGGGAGGACGTAACAGGTTTCTATTATGGCCTCAAAAAACATGTGAAATTTGGAAATTCTTCTGATCTTTTTGTGGGTATTGGAAACCAAATATAAACTAAATGGCTTATTCCCTGAAAAAAACAAGGTCGTAGTAAAGGAAAAGTTGGATTTGATACTTTTTAGAAAGGTTTGGATCTGGTAGGGACACAGGGGTCGGATTAGTTAATAGGCTTTATAACTTGATAGGAGTAACAGGTTCCTTAATTTATTTCTTGTTCAAAATGTTGAACAAGTTGTAAAAAATTTAGGGAATGCTGTATCACAGTTCCCGACAAACCATAATAGAATGGCTATCCTCCTGAACATACAAGTCGTACGTAAAAAAAGATTTGAATTTAGAAAGGTTTGTCGTGGAGAAAAATAGGCGGATGTCTTCGAATTTGTTATAGCTTGTATAACCTTTGGTATAAACAGTTCTTAATTATTTTTTCCCAACAATGTTGAATTTAAATTTTTTGAATCTTGTATGGTAAAAAAAAAAACAATAAATCTATTCCCTCCTTGAAAACAGTCGTAGGAAGAAAAAGGATTTGATTATTTTTAAGAAAAGGTCTTAGGGTGGAGGGAACACTAAGGTTGTCTTCAGATTTGTAATAGCTGTTATACTTTTGGAGTAACAGGTTTCTTATTTTATTTGTCAAAATTTTGAAATTTGGGAAATTTTTGGGATTTTTGGTTCGGGAAACATATACATAAATGGCTAAATCCTCCCTTGAGAATGAACAATCCCGTCAAAAGTAAAAAGATTTGATATAGGAAAGGTTTTTGGTGAGGCAACTATCGGTGTTCTTCGTATTGTAATAGCTGTTTTTAACTTTTTGGTGGTTTTGAACAGTCTTAATATTATTTGTTCCAAAATGTTGAAATTTGTAAATTTTTTGATTGTAATATGCGTATACTTTTGTAGTAACAGGTTCTTAATTTTATTTTTGTAAAAATGAGTTGGAAATTGGGTAAAATTTTGGAGTTTTGTCGGTTCCGAACCATAATAACAAGGCTATTCCTCCCTGAACAATACAATCGATAGAAAAGTGGATTTTATATTTTTTAAGAAAGGGTTTTTGTGAGAAACACTAGGGTGTCTTCGGATTTAGCAAAGCTGTCTATACTTTGGAGTAACAGTTCTTAATTAATCTTTGTCAAATGTTGGAAATTTGTAATCGTTGGATTTTGGTGGTTCCGGAAACATTTAAAAATGGCCTATCCCTCCTAGAATAAAGTCGTAGAACAAGTGGATTTTTAATATTAGAAGGTTTTTGTGTGAGAATAACTATGGTGTTTTCGGATTTATAGCTTTACTTTTGAGTAAACAGGTTCTTAATTATTTTTTGTCAAAATTAAATATTTTAAATATTGTAAATTTCCATTAGCAACGAGAGGTGTACCGGAATTCCGGCAGTAATTGCATTAATTTTTTTTCCGGCTATGGTTCCGGTTCTGCCGGATATTTGAACAATTCCGCGTGGAACGCTCTGGGATTACTAATTTGCGTCTGAGAAAAAATTTTGACTGAAAGAGATATATTCTTACTACTAACCAGTACCTATCTTTTAACAAATTATATAGTTAGCCTTGTGTTAGTTTAGATGACAGCGTGTTATCCGCCTTACCTTACAGTTATTATATTTAACTAGAAGTGTTTTATCCCTGCTTTCCCTAGATATTGTGTTAAGAAAATTAACAGAACTGATCTTTTAATATCCATTACATAAATATATATAATGATAATTATATTCATATATATATATATATTAGCTAATATTTTGATATTTATATATATATATTTTATAATGGATATATATTATATATAGTATGTACATTTGATATATATTTATATATGTCTTTCTCACCGTTCTCACCATCCATCTTGTTAGATACGATCGTTCAAGATGTTGCTGCTCCAGAAATCGCCTCTCAGACGTCCCGTCGCCGGAGGATAATATAATTATATATATATATATTATATAATATATATATATATCAGAGCAATTTCTTAAACATTAACTGTAAATAAAAATAATAATATCTATAAATACTTCCTATTACATTATCATTTATCTGATATATAAGGGGTGTTCTTACGTGATAGATATTAATATATATATTATATTGTATAATATAATATTTATATATATTAGTAGTACATTGTATTATATATTATATATAACTATTTTTGAAATAATACTATATTATATATATTATAATATTTTAACTTTCTTTAAACACTTTTGACAATAATTGGCCTGATTGTGGTTGAGGTAAAAGAAAAATGGCCCTTTTAGTACTGGGCGATATTTTCTAATCACGTTTTACCCTCAAAATATATTTCCTGGCCTTCTGAAAATGTAAATATTCTCTAGAATATATTGTGGAGGACTGAAAAGTGAATAATTTTTGGGCTTTAGTGCTTGGCATGTGTGGGGAAACTTTAACTTGTTACACTTTCCACCAATTAAGGAATTCTTCCTTTTCCAGATTACCAGATTAGAAATTGATTCTTCTGGTAAAAAAAAGTATTTCAATTTTCTTTATAGAATTTTCACACTATAAAAGAGCAACTGATTTTTCTTTTTTTTCATTTTACAAACTACTCGCTTGTCACTGTTCCTTTTCAATCTCTATAAAACACTAAAGTAAACTTGTGCACGATTTTCTTTTACTTTATTGTCTCCTTGTTGATTTTGAACTGTACTTGGCAATCTTAGTTTATTCTGTAGATAATGCTCGTATTCCTGAAATATGACTCATGCCTGTTAATTATCTCTGTGAATGCTACACGTATTATGCACTTTTACCTTCATATTATTGCTTCGTATTTCTTCAAGCATCCATTTTGTACTTTTCAATTCTTTTTATTTCATTTAAAAAGGTCACGTTAGTATCTTGGGTTCTGGACATATCAGTATTTAAAACAATTATCTTGTTTTGAAATATGTATATCATTTTTCCTTTTATTTCATAAATCATTAAACTCTTAATGCCTTCTTCAGCTGTTCTTTTAAATAAGTTCTGTGATATGAATGTGATGATATTATTGATTATCATTATAGTTTCCGTAACCATAAGAAATGGTTGCAACACTCTTAGAATTTTTTCAAGTAAATTTGCCATTTATAGCAGTCAAAGCTTAAATGATTGATCTTTCTATAATATAAACTTGGCCGAGATCTTTTCAAACATTACATTCTTTCATGGAATCAAATTGTGCTATGTCGTACCTTGGTACTAAATCTTGAATTGCCATAAGTTGGCTTGCAGATATGGATCAAGTCTCTTTGTATTCTTTTAAGTCATTACAGCTAAAAAACTGGATTGATTGAAATGTGTACAAATATTCCAAATTTCTTTTCTACATACCACTTTCTTTTCGAGAAATTCACAAGGCATCTTCATATAAATTTGAAGTTTTATTGTGAATCTAAACAAGTAAAAACTTGTGTTCCTGCTAAATCAGTTTTAAGTTTCATGTGATATGCTCCATCTCGAAGGTAATGGATTATGTTAGGAGGATTTCCCAATTATTCATCGTAATTTCAAAACTCTGTGATTTTACTTCCAGAATGAGAACCTGGGACAATACTTGCAATAAACGAGTACACATTTCACATTTTTTTAACTCTGAATAAAAGCCAGAGTTGCAGTTAAGAAATAGAGTCGTTTGAATTATTTAAGCTCTCTATATATCTATAGTAAATGAAATATCTGATCAGCCTTAGGTAACCTTCTCGAATACTTGCTAGATCTCATTTTCCATATATTAGTTTCGCTGTTACATTTTCTCCCCCTATAACTAAATATTTTCTACTAGCTAAAGATATTTTGGAATTTGAAGTAATGCGACAACAAGTTATAGGAATTCCTTCTCTTCTGTGATGTGAATGGTTTTGGTTACTCATTGCGAAATAAATTCCAGTAGTTTTCTGTGGTTTGAGGTCATTCTATGATCAACTTTTGGAAAAAACTCTCCTCAAAATTTCACGTCTTGGGTCTATTGCTCTTTTGTGGTTTCCCTTGTTCTAGGAAATACAAGACTCTCCCTGATTACTATTAAAATTTTTGAACTTCAGTGATATTCATCTGCAATGTGATGTTCCTCTTGTAGTTGAAGGTTTGCTAGCGATATTAAAGTTAGTGTTAAAGTTATTATAAAATATAATTTTTTTTTTTTACCACCATTTATAAAGTTAAAGGAAAGATCCGATTTAAGAGAATTCCGGTTCCGGCAACGGAATTTTTTTTTTATTTCCGGCTATTCTGGTTTCCGACCGGCGTTTGTGTGACATAGGCTGATTGTCCTCCTTTTCTTCATGCTATTATCGTACCCTGCCTTCCGGCCACTGACGTGTTCCTTTCCCCTGCGGTAATGAGTTTCACATAGTTTGCGGTGTTTGTTTCTGGAGGCGGGGAGGCCAATGCTGATCCCTCGCTCTTCTGCAATGTCGATCGTTTCTACTACACCGTTGGTGGAAATGCAGATTGCGCTCGGGGTGGCTATACTTCGTGCTAAACGCTCCAAGCTAGTTTCGCTCTAGCAGAAAGACACCTACACATGTCTAAGTTGATCCTCTTTAAGGCCGCTACTGCCTCCTGTTCAGGGCTTGTAAAACAGGGCAAGATACATCTTTTCGAACCTACGCTTCCACGGTCACATCATCTACGCCATTGTCATCGGTGTATGGTGTTGTGCGCAAATATTATCTTGCACAGCACCTACAGGATCTCCCTCTCGAAATCATCAGCTGTGGCCCGCACCGTTGACATATTATTCCCTCGGGCATGGTTGCCATCGTGCTGGGAATACCATATTTGACTGCTTGCATGCAGCGTTCTCGAGGTATCAGTGCGCCACTTGTCTCGATCGGACCGCTCTGCCCCCGCACTTCATTTCCCGGACTTTTTCTGTGTCCTCCTGGTGAGATCCTTCTTATAATCGATTATTCACGAGGGGCGGAATTTCAGGAGGCTCTCCGCCTTATGTAGGGATGGGCGCCTGGCCCTGAGGTTAGTCTCCTATACCAAATGTTACGTCATTCCATGCCAATCTCTTCGGCGTTTTACCTATCTCTTTAATATTAATCGAGTCTGTGGTGGGAGGGTCTTGCTCCCCTCAGTCGGCTAACGGTCTTTACACCCTATTCCCATTTCCAACCATGCGCATAAGGCCCTACAATCGCGAAAAACCAACGTCCATTTCTCTAACTATGTCACACCGTGGTATGTGAGTGGATTCGAAGATGTGGCTATTCGATCTTACTCCCTCGATCGTTGGAGTGGCGGTAACCTAGCGTGCTTTTTTCTCCCCCATCTAGTTTTGGTTTTAGGAATCAGTTCCGATCCACACAGGAACCTCATCTCTTCCGTTGGACCACGATATCCGTGGAGGACTTTTTCCTCTAATAAATGGTCTAGCTGTTTTCTTCATCTCGAGGAAGCTTATGATTTCCACATGGAGAATGGCGAGTTTCCTAGCTTGCAGCTCGCTGCGGCCTTGGGGACACGTCCCATCTTTTCCTTCAGTCTCGTATGTCGGTTCGAGGGCGTGCTGCCGCAAGGGAAGTTGCTCTCAGCGCATCTGCTTTGGCGCTGCTCGTTTCAAAGGGGTACTGAGAGATCCCATCTTCTCGTTCGGGTTGCTCTCATAATACTGTGGCACGACTGGCACGTCTTTGTATGTTGTTGGAGAGGAAACCTTTCATTGTATGGAACGATCGCTGCAGCTGGCGATCAAAGAGTGGACTTCGCGCGCTGCGTCACGGGACACGGGGTTTTACCTTATATTCGTCCCTTAAGACGAAGACCGTGCGTTTTCCGTAGGGAGTTGGTCTCCCTTTGGCGTCGACCTGTCGTAGTGCAGTTCGCCTCCTGTTTCTGATATTACCGTTCCTGTGGCTCGGAGACGGTGAGGTTCTTGGGCCTGTTATTGGATGCTCGCCTTATCTCCCTCTATCTCAATTTTCGAACTTAAACTGCCGCCGCTCTTTGGACCTCTTACGCCACCTTACGTCTACATACTGGGGTTTGCTGATTCGTAAGGTCATGCTTCGGGTTTGCTGATCATGATTGGTCAGGTCAAGGGGTTGGATTCATGCCGTGTGCGATATATGGCCAGACGTCTCTGGCGTACTTACGCCTTCTCGACCGAACACGAATGAGATGATGTCTGGCGGATTCACTTGGGGCGGTTTCGATTCTTTCGCCAAAGGGAGTTTGATGGTGGAGGCTGGGAGTGTGCCCTGGTCTTTAAGGAGAAGATCTCAATGTGCTCCTTGTTTCTCCGTCTCATCATATCACTAAGTCCATCGGTTTTGTCTCCTCTCATCGCTAGTAAGTTACTCGTAGCCTGCTATTGGCCGTTTTGTGGTTGTGGCGGTCTTGTCTTCCGTTCTACGCCTACCCATGTGGGGACTGTTTTACAATATTGCCTAAATGATGTTTGCCCTTATTGGTTGTGTCCGCCCCCTGTGGTGTGCATGAGGTCTGTCTTCCTTATCAAAATCCGGGGACCACCCGTCTCCTGAAGGCTTCCTTTCTGTCTGACCACCTGGCTCTCCATGGTAGCTCTAGTGAGCATCTACAACGAACGGTCAAAAGCCGAAGAGAGGTGGGAGTAACAATAGGTGCGTTCGGATTTGTATTACTTAGTTAACTCCTTTGTACTGGGGCAATCAAGCACGTGTCTTTTCAGACTTACTGTTGTCCCCACACTCTCCCTTCGACGTGCGTCCGTCTGTTAAACGCCGTTAGTTGCACTAACTTTCAGCTATTAAATAGGATTCTGCAACAGTAATTCTGTGACACGTATTTAACGGATTTTTTCTGACCTCGCAGAGTGCTCTTCATTGCACTACAAAAATTCGAACGAACCCGGCATCCTTTGGTTTCGCATCATCAAAGTTGGTTCTATGTATGCTGCGTATGCTAGACACAAGTGTTCTGAGTTTTTGTCTGCTAATATTGGTCCGCATCTCACGTGGGTATCCGTTTAACGAATTGGCTGAGGTCAAAGCGGTCCTATCGCGCGCACCTGCAAAAATTACCTCTGTCGACGATACTTCCTGTGGCCATCTTGCTGGGACACCCCAGCTTTCGATTTCTGCTCCCGACTCAAACGGTTCCTCGGTTGGTTGGAGGAGTTTGGTTCGGAAGATTATCTGGTGCTTAACTGCGTAGCGTATAAAGCCTCTTGTGGGGATTTGACCATCGTCTTTCCGTCGATTCGCTCGCCTGAATTTGCTTATCTAGCATCGTTTGCAATTGGCTATTCCTTGTTGGCACTCAGACAGACTATCTTATGTCAAGAGACATCCCCCTTTTATGTCCTTCTGCCGTTCCCAGTGTCTACTTTCGTACGCCATCTTCTCGCGGATTGTGTGGCTCTTGGCGGCTTCCAGAGACCGGCTTTCCCCTTGTTAACACACCATACCATGTTCTCGCGCCCGGCCTCTCATATATATGATGTTGGTGTCTGAATCACTTCATCCCCAGTGACGGGATTTTGCTTTCCTTCGGGACTGACTCTGCTCATTAGGATTAATACTTGCATTCCGTTTTCATGCGTTTGTTTAGGAGTTGCCCCCGTAGTTGGTTTTATGAATGTGGTGGTCTTTTTTTTGTGGAGTTTGGTGGGGGCATGGTGACTCCAAAAAAAAAAAAAATAATAAATTATATATATTATATGTATATATAATTAGTTAGAGTATATATATATTGTATTATAATTTATACTAATAATATATATATATTAGGATATTAATATTAATATATATAATTATATATATATATTAAATAATGGCATTATTATATATTATTTCCTATAATATATTATAATATTATATATTATATATATTATATATATATAGCTCTATATACTATATTGAGGGGTAAGGTGATGAGTTGACTTGAGAACCACTTCATTAGCTGAAGACTAGATGATGTTGAGAGAGTGAGCGTTGTCCACGAATGATGGCGTTTCGTTCCCGGGGGTGTTGGACTCAGTCAGTGGTGGCCGCACGCCCCCTTCCACCAGACCGACGATCAGAACTCCCCCGAAGTGATCAATTGCCGCGAGCATACTTCCACAATGCGCACCTGGTAAAAGGACGATCGTCAGCCTGTTCAGATGAAGCTAGTGCACACATTAAAAGTCGTCTGAGAAGGCTTCGACCACTCTGTGGACTCATTACGATGCTGTTGTTCTGCACTTTGCAGGAAACCGAACAGTTCGCGTTACAGGATGCGACGAGCATGGCCCTTTGCTCAGAAGAATATAACTTGAAGGGGAAATATGCCGACGTTTGAAGCGATTGTTGTAAAACAACCACAACGATATGTTCTCTCTCACGGCGAACAAATCTTGAGTAGAAGATGGGATGTCTGCTGTGTTACGTTGTGCCACTCCAGTGGTGCGCACTGTCACACTCAGTGGGTGCACAAATATTTAGGAGGTAAGTAGTAATGTCTTTAAAACCACCTTAACCTTAGACTGAAGACTCAGATTGATGTTGAAGAGAGAGTGAGCGGTGTGTTGTCGTCGGTATGAATTGGGCGCTTCTTCGGGTCCCGGGGGCTCGCTTTGGAGCTCGTCAGCAGGGGCGCCGCAGGAACCCTTTCCACCTGACCCTCTAATATATATATAAATAATATTAGTTGTAAATAATTAATATAATATATATCTATATATTATATAGTATATATATAAATAATATTATTAATAACTAAATTATTATATATATATATTATATATTATTGATACTATCTCTATTCTGTTATCTTCCTTATAGATTTCCCAAGTGGGAGTTCCTAAGGAATTTATTTTGGTCAAAGATGGTGAGGTAGGTGGCCTAGCGATGCATCGGAAAAGAAAAGCAGTAGAGAATATGACAAAAGTCGTAAAAGAAGGAACCCAGCCTTACCGCCCTTTTGTACCATTAATAGTGAAGAACCTATCTTTGGCAGTCAAATTGCTCCCCAAACCCCCCACAAAAGGCCAAAGAAGGGGGCCCTTTTTTTCTTCTCTCAATGGACAGCGATGGCCCCTCACTATGGGGTATATGCGCACTCCCTGCTCCGCGCGCTCTCTCCTTTGGGCGCAGTGGGCACAACTATCCCCCTCACAACCCCACCATTCACTCCTGTTATACACTTTTTTTCTCGCCTCTACTCACATTTCTCTCTCCTTCAAACATTCGTTTACCAACTCAATCCATCTTTTTTCTCTCGCGTTCCCAGCCGGTCGGTCCCGACACATCTTGCCACAATACTATCGTTACCCTCCGTCCCTCTCTCTCACACGCTCAAAATCTCAACACTTTCATATTCTCTCATACCCCTTTATTCAACGACTAACTCTCTTAATTACGTTCTTCCTCATTTTATCAATTCTCTCTCACCTAACACGCCCCCACTAAATGGTCCATCTGAACAAACAGTACGCTGACTAATTAATAAAAATGCTTATTGAAAAATACCAAAATTCCATACTTCTCACCTACTCACACATTACAGTACTACCGTGTTCATGTAAGACCTAGCACACTCAACAAGACTTAGTCCCTTTCACACATTTTACATTCACAATAATTAAATTTGCACCAGATTTAAAAAAGAATCCCCTAGGACAAAAAAAAAAATATAACCTAAAAGCATATGTAAATACTTTATTATAATACTATAGTGATTATAATATAAATAAATATATATATTAATATAGATTATATTAATAATTAGCTGATCTGTATGAACTGTAGCTTGACTCTGAGGATTCTGAAAGTACTCCATTTTCTTCTTAAACTCTTCTTTCTTAATCTTTCTTTCTTCTTCTTGCTTCTTCTTATCTTCGAAGGCTCTGTATGCGGCGTCGCCAACTTCGAGGACCTGGAAAAATATTTACAATAATATATAATTGTATACATACATGGATAATTAGCAGGGTTGTGGGGTCAGTTATTAAGATAATCTGACTCGGGAACTGTGAGACTCCCATTCCACACAGCCCTGTTTGTGACTGAAGTTATATGTAGGTTTTTCTATACAAGCGCTTGAAATGCTACATTTTTGACGCTCGTTGTAAACATCATTGAATTCGTTAAAAGCGTTCTTTTAACTCAATGAAATTGCTATTGGCATTGAGACGTCAAGAATGCCACGATTTAAACTCTCGTATAGTAAAGCCTTTAAAGACATTGTAAAATAAATAGAAAAATACTTCAATTAACATTACTTTTAATAAACACAATGCCAGGTAATAAGGAAAGTATCTCCTCAGGTAATTGAACCAACCAGTTGTTGTTTGAAAGAACATTTTTTTAAGTAGATAACCAAAAGGCTCAAATGATGGGGGTGATACTTATGACTTCCAAAAAGTCATATTGACAGTTAATTTAAATATATAACATGTACAGTCGTCCAAGGAAATCCCTGAGTACGACAGTTGCTGTCCGTTTATTCATGAGTTCAATTTTTTCGCGCGATGCGATGCACTTTTTTACACTTTTTTTACCCATAATACAAAACTTCCCAGATTGGTTAATACGGAGACCCGATAACGATACTACAAATTGAACAGAGTATCAATACCGATACTATAAAATAATCTATTTCACGATATTGCCGCTGCCAAAATATATAAGTTTTATTTATATATATATCTTCTTCTTTTCTTCTTCATCTACTTTTTCTACCCAAGACTGGGGGTAAGGTGCGTACATACATCGGAAAAGAAAAGCAGAAGAAGAATATGACAAAAGTCGAAAAGAAAGTCTAGCCTTACCGCCTCCTCTGTACCATTAATTAGTAAGAACTCGTCGCAGTCAGAAAATCCACCCTAGAGCTTCACGGGACCGCGACGGATCCTTACAAGGGTAAATCGTCAAGTGTAGGGTTCATTTCCTGTCCCAGGTGGGCCACAACCATACCCCCTCACTAAAACCCCGCAATTTTCTCTCCATCATGCACCTTTCTTCTCGCCTCTGCCAAACTCAATTTTCTCTCACTGCAGACATATTCCAGTGTTAACCGACTCAATCCCACTTATTTCTTTCTCCGGTTAACCCAAGCACAACTCACACACTATAACAATACGACTATAACCACCGACAAATCAAATGCAACGATCATTCTCTTGACACACCAAAACACATCCAACATACTTCAATTTATTCTCTCGTTTACCCTTTCTTTCACACCGCACAAACCACGACTAATCACCGTTCATTCCTCATGGTTTCATCAATTCTTCTCACACCTAGCACTGCCCCTAAGATTGTCCATCTGAACACAATATTTAACTTATAGACCATACTTCTATATTCCCAGATCATATGTGCTCACTACTATACAATAACACAGTAACAAACATTAACCATATGCAAAACCGTAGCGCATCCAGGACTCAGTCCATTTTACATTACACCAAACGAATTATTATAATTGCAACCAGCCACTTCTGACATTCACAACTTTTCCTACTACACTCTGCATCATACGTTCCCTTCTCATCCAACACATTACCCTAAATATTTTAAACTCACGACCACTTAGTTCCTAGCTGACTTCAACCATTCTTAACACTAAACTTCACACCTGAGGACTGTCCTCCCCCCAACCATAACCATAACCTTACTCTTTCTACGTTTTACATTCAAACCCCTCCTATTTTTACACACCCTGCCCTGCCAAATCCTTCTTACCAATCCTCTCAAACTCTCTCAGAATTCGCCACAAAGAACCAAATCATCCGCATATATACATAATATATATATATATATATATTATATATATATATATTTAATTATATATATATTATATATATTAATAATATTAATATATATATATATATTATATATATATATATATATATATATATATATATAATCTATAGATGTATAAAATAAATTATTTTCATCTATACCTATACTCAATTAATGTAATAATAAATATAATTAATAATATAATAAAATCATTAGTTTCTTAAAATCAATTATTTTCATCGATACCGATACCAAAAATGAATACCAAATATTACCGATATCAAAAAATTCTGATATCGATACTCAAATTCCGTCCCTAAAATCGATACTTTTATCAAGCCTATGAATAGTTAAACCCTTATTTTTTACATAAAAATCTTTTATAGAACATCAAAATATTTAAATATAAGAAATTTATTAATAATTAAATATCCCTTTGATGGGACGTGATCGGATTGGGTGCGGGAATTAGATTGAATTTCCTTCACATGCATATACCGCATCATTATGTGTAGGACGTTGGTATTCATGGCTGGGTCCCCGCTATCACGTAGCTCTAAGAAATACTCATGCATACCTCGGATCAGATGCATGTTTGCGCACCCAACCCCAGTCTATGGCGATCCAAGGGGAGGAGATTTAAATATAATAATTATAAAAATTATATAATTATCATATATATATATAATAAGACATATAATAATATAATAATATAATAATATTAAGATATATAAATATAATAATATATATATGATATATATTAAAATATATATATATAATAATATAGTATATTATATATATTATATATACAAATAATAAATATATATATATATATATATATATATAAAGGATTCGAACATTGGCGTACGCAATTTTTTTTCTCGAAAGGTTTCTATGGAGAGGGGGGTAGACAACCTTCAAGAGAACTGATTAATTTTGTTTTTACACATATTTCCTAACTTTTTCTTTGAAAATTGATAAAATTTAAATTTTATCAAAAAAAATTTGGGTTGTGTCTGTAGCCCCTCAGATCCCCCCTCACCCCACCACTGGATCAAGCCCGAAACTTTCACTATGCTAACTAATCGATCTACTTATCCTCATAGATCTCACCAGTTTTATCAAGGCTGCCGAGCCGCAGCCCTAAAGTCATGGGTAGTGCAGGAGGAACAAAAAAATTTAGGGTGAAGCATGAGGCACAACCCAAAAATTTATGGGGGGTGGAGTAGGTGAAGTAATAAATTTTAGGGGGTGGGAGCTGGAAAGAGAAAATATTTTGGGGGTGGAAACAACCCAAAATTTCTGGCTCGGGTTGCGCCGAAAACGGAGAACAAAAATTTTTGAGGGGGATTATTAATTAATTATTATTATTATTATTATTATTATTATTATTATTATTATTATTATTATTATTATTATTATTATTATTATTATTATTATTATTATTATTATTATTATTATTATTATTATTATTATTATTATTATTATTATTATTATTATTATTATTATTATTATTAATTATTTATTATTATTATTAATTATTATTATTATTAATTATTATTATTACACTTTTAAGCTCTTGAATGTCTTTAGAAAGAAAGTAAAAGTATTTTCCATCATTAAAAGATTTTAAAAAAAATTGGAAAACTCCGCTTCACGCTTCAGTTATATTGCACAGGTCATAAAGTTATCAGCGGAACCGATTTTGATCTGACTTTGTGTAGGGGAGGAAAAGGTGGGGTTCCGTTTGCCCTATTTATTAATAGAGTTGCGAAGCCAGAGTGGCGAAGACACAAAGTTTTGTGCGGAGCCACTCGAACCGGATAAAAATATTTTTTCCCCACCGAAATAAAAAAGGTTAATAAATAACCGGAGCAGGTGCGGTATAATCTTAAAATGGAGCCGGAGCTAGAGTCGGCCAATTTTAAAATGGAGTAAAGAGTTGGGTGGAACCGGCAAAAAAATATTGCCGATTCTACAGCCCTGTTTACTTATTTATTCCAATTAAGGTTGGCAAGCAACGGAATTTTCCGCACTTCGAACCGCACCGGCACTTTGGAATTCTATAGAGCACCCCACCCGGTATATCGGCCAACCCTAATTACAAAACATGCCTATTTCTTTTGAAACTTCTATTTTAATTGGTACATCGGCCAACCCCAATCACAAAACTTAAACGCTCAAACTCCTGATTACTTATACAAAGTTAAATTAAATATAATATAATATATTATTAATATAAAATGTATGGAGTACCCTATTTTACTTATTATTGAGATAATGAACTTATGCTTTATAGAGAGTTATTATAATTGATAATTAAGGATTACATATACAGGAGACCAATCAAATACCTAATAATATATACAATAATGCCAGATAAGTTCTGGAGCCGGAGTCGACCTAGTAATTTCCCTTTGTGAGAGAGCTTACGGCTTATAGCTCGGTATAAGTCTGAGGATAAGTCTCTGCTTTATGCAATACAATAATTTGACAGCATATCCACATCCTCTTAAAATTAATCATAAGAGCATGTGTAATTATACTAATGTCCTCCTTGATCTTGATCTTTCCTATCTATAATTATTTTTTTATGTATCATTTTTAGATATAATATTAATAACGCTATAATAATGTAACCTACCTCTCCCTCCTTATGTTATATTGAGCCTCTAATTTTGAATCCAGCCTACCCCTCTACACTAACTAAAAGAAAAAAATAAACTCATCATGTGAAAAATTATAACATTAGATATAACTTTGCGATTTCCAGGCTTCTATTTGTAAAATTCACAGACTTATCAAAAAATGAGAGTCACGCTTATCTCAGATATAAGAATACCCACATGTGTCTTATCTTCTTTATATATTGCATGAGCTTAAGCACTCTCTCTGTCTGTTTATTAAAATGGACCACTTTACAGATAGATAATCAGGCGCTAACATTATCCTCGTATAAGATTGTGATATCCATAAGCTTGAACCTATGTTCTATTGTACTATAACTGTTCCTATATATTACTTTCAAATTCTCGATAATAACAACTATATATTTCGTAAGTTTATCTATATATTATAATTATTTAGGTAAGTGGCAGGTCATAATCATTACGGCTCATAACCATAAGGATATTTCTCAGAATGCACTGTAATTTATTATGTATAAGGCCATTACTATATACGAAGAATATCTTGTTTTATATTATTTCAATTTAGGATATATATATATCTTTTGAGCAAAATAATAATTTTTGTATTTCTAAATAAATTTCAGTAGTTAAAATCACCCACAAAACTATGCCTATTTCTTTCAGAATATATAGACCTTATTAACATAAATATATATTGAGTTCAAAGCTGATATGCACCGATATATCATTTATGAATACATTTCTCTGTTTGTAATGACATAGAGTATTGAGTGATACGATATACGCGTTTTGTGTGCTGAGCCAAAATCTACATCCCATGTGAGGAAACCTCACACAAAGAGAAAGTCATCGTGTGTAATCCTATACAAACTGGATCACTTCGCTTATAACAGTCTACCAGATGTTATCTAGAACGAACATTCCTAGTTTATATATAACTATTTAAGGATAGAATCGGAGCAATTCCGTAATTTCTAAGTACACGTTGCATAGGTGAGGTAAAACTCGTACCATAATGTTCGATAGTTTGAAAAATGAGTCCAATTTAACGTTTATAAGTGCTACACATAATATTGTAATAGTATTAATTTAAGTGTACATCTGAGTGTTTATGAAGCTGATGTAAGGCCTACCTATTTATACTATTATGGCGATTAACATCTAGTAATTCCGTAGAGCGTGCAACAGACGCGTATGACCATATTCTATACAAAAGTGCTATGGACACTTGAGATATATATGCTATCTGATTCTTTTGTTAATCTTATTTATATATGACAATTGTACAAACAAAAATTATTTTATTAGAATTTTTAGGTTATAATATTACGAATGAAAATACGATTGATCTAATACCTCTTGGCTAGAGCTTACAACAATTATGATAGACATATATGTTCAATGCAGATTATACTATATAAAAATATATATCGCAACAGCGATCGCGAAGGAACGTGAGTATAAATTTCTTTCTTAATTATTTTGGTACAATGACTCTAATGTCCTTCTTTATTATACAATCTATATACAAGCTTTTCTCCAGCTAATATACGAGTACGCACGATATAACTATTTATTATTTAATAATGGACTAAACTAAACGTCACATCTAACTAATATATAGCAGGCTAGCCAGTTAAGAAAAGTACCTAAGATATGGTGCAGACCCTGTATGATCATATATTTATATTCACATTAGCCATATAGTAAGTATGTAGAGACTCGGTTTTATTATACTTTATTTCATTATATCTATCATGTCTACTTTCGAACTATACTCTAATGGTCGTACAATACAACAATATTATTTAGCTAATTAATATTATAAGATTATGAAAAATATGAGCATATTTGCTTACTAGGCATGAGTGACAATAGTATTACACTACTAATAGCTATTAAATAAGGCTCTAATTTATTTTTGGTAACTACTATTCATTTAGAGTAGTTATCTCTATGGTAAGTAGTGATTTTGGTGTTATATCTACAATCATCATAGGAGTAACCTTTCTTTAATTAATGCTTACTTATATTTAATTATAAATCATATTTCTACTTTATCTCTCCTTTACGTGTGATTATTCTTTGTTCTACACTTCCATTAAATAATTAATGTACTCTTTACCAAAAATCTATAAAGACAATATTATCTCTCGACTCATCTATCTCGAGTTCATACTTACCTATCCCCTCATGAGCTACCTATTCTCATTCTATCATACATTATACGCCCACTTAGATTTTTATAATAATTATTTAATTATAATTCATTATAAGTACTATATATAGAATATGATTTCGATTATCCTCGATGGTTTCTTATCTTATTCTAATAATAAAATTATTTATAAAAAAAATAACAATCATATTAGATTGAATACGATAAGTAATTTAGGGTAATTGTTAAAGTTATTTAATGAGTGTGTGATGAGCTACTAGACTTTTTTAAAGTGAACATATATAAATTATTCATATATACTGATAATAATATAAAAGTTATATATATATATTTAAAATAATACTTATTATTATTACAGTTCATCCATATATATAACTTGATATTATAATGAAAATAATTGATTTACACTTTCAAAATCGTAAATTATTATATTAATAATTATACTAATAATTATAACACGTATAATAAATAATAACATTAATTACTATTATTAACTGCTCACGGTATGCAATCATAAGCACTACTAATATATAAATTCTATAAAGTACGTAATTAATAATTAAAGGTAGTGAGTATATATTGTACTCAAATAATTTTTATTAAAATAGTTATTAATTAAAAAATGAGCATAAAAAATATATACTATATTTAAGTCAAATAAATAAAAATAGTTAATTAATTAGTGTAAATATATAATTAATAATATCACACTATTTTTCTTAGATAGGTGTTAACTGTAAATATTATATATATTAATATTAACCAACTAGTGATATCCAATTTATACTTGATGTGAGTATAGCTAATTTCAGGATTCCGTAGTTATGAATAAACTAACATCCTAGCGATAAAATACTAGACTGAAATACGCTTAAATTTTTATGTGAAGTCTATTGCCGTTTTTATAGATAAATCGAATTAGTAACGTAGGAGTAATACTGTTGTTATAGATCTAATCCATGAAGTCCCTACTGTAGTATCAATACCTGTAACGACCATATATTTCTGTGGTTGGTAATAATAAATGTGAGTTTATCCATATTGCGCCTATGGTTCTTTGATAACGCAATCCATGTATTATTAGCGAGGTGAGTGATCAACGATATCCGACTCCACGAGTTAGACCTGTCTCATTGCGCTGAGATAGTGTCGAAAACATACGTACAGTTTTCTCTCTGTAAAACACTAGAATTAGAGATAGAAATAATTTAAGAGGACTACCTATATAAGGAGTTGTGTGAGTGACGTAGATCAGTCTTTCTCAAAGTGGGCGATAATGCCCCCTTATGGGCTCTGGAGGCCTAGAGGGGGGCGGTAAGGGGATTCAGAGCACTGATAATTAAAAAAAAAAAAAGTTCGCACCTCACGGGCATAGCCCTTATTCTAGAAGGGGAACATCTTGATGCAACTGATGGAACTGAAAATAAACTTAGATGGAATTGAGTCTTATCCTGATATTTAAAATATAATGATATTTAAATATTAATTTAATTAAACTCGTATTAATGAGCTCCTAAGTCTCTATGTAAGGTTTCAAAAATCTATTAAATATATATAAGGCCTCTATATGAACATAATTGAACAAACTGTAAACTAGACCATACACTTAAAGGTATATATAAGTGTTATTATTATGTTAAATAATATTGACAATTATTAATAATTGAATTTATTTCTATATTTGTCAAATAAAAATAAACTAAATATCATGTTTTTTATTTGTGGACTCTGATATTTTTTGTTGTACATTTTTTTAATTAATATGAGTATGTAGAAAATATTAATGGAACTAAGATAGGCTGGATTAGTCCCCATAATTAGGTAGACAGTGAAAAACATTATACAAATATAGATGATCGTAATATCTACTAAATCTCATCATATAAAATATATATATATTTTATTTATGTCACATAAATAGTCAGGACTTTATTCATCTATAAAATTACTAAAGCCAATCCTTTTGCCATTTTATAGTTGAACTATCACAGATTTAAGAATTAATATATTCCTCTCTCTCCATTTCTGTTCTCATAAATATGAGTTAATAAGGTTTATGCAGTTAATTAGGTTAGGTTAGGTGAGTATTCAGATCGAAATAGGATGAATAAGTTAAGAAGATAAAAACATGGAAGATTATAGAGAATATAGGATTATATAAGGTAATAGGTTTAAGATCGGTCTAGGTATAGGTTAGATCACAAGAAATATAAAGAGATATCGGTTTGAGGTTAAGTTAGGTTAAGTTAAGTATAGCGTTTGTAGCGTGAAGCAACACTTCTACTATTATTTTTATGTATGTTTTGATGTTATATGATG
The DNA here is from genome assembly GCA_015478945.1 of Trachelipus rathkii. Taxonomy (NCBI): domain Eukaryota; kingdom Metazoa; phylum Arthropoda; class Malacostraca; order Isopoda; family Trachelipodidae; genus Trachelipus; species Trachelipus rathkii. The sequence goes on along the minus strand of JABUQX010076707.1, from coordinate 5,787 downwards.
ATCCTCACTCCGAGTAGTTTCGGTGCTCATCAATATATGAGCGGTCACTAGATACGCCTAACTAAAGTAATTCCTACAACAACTAATGATTCAGTTACGGAAAGCATTTCCTAGTGTGTTCAAAAAAGGCTGTGCGAGTTGTAAGGCACCCATATTGAGCGAGTGTGCGAGTCTAACAGAGAAACTATCCACTACTATAAGTATTCTAGAGGAGACACAATAATATGATATTAGCTCAAAGAGGTAGTACTGTAGTTAAAAAAAATCGCTACTCTATTATATATTTTGTTAATAGTTAATTTAGGAGTAATTAAAGGATAAGTTTGATTTGTTTCCATTAATGATGTCTATTTCTACTAACCAGTATTTTTACATGATATTTTATAATGAATTAGCGAGTGTCTCAATAATTTGTGTCCAATTTTACCTGTGGAGGCATGTGTGATGAATTTATTTACGTGTAAATCACCACAGGAATATGTTGAAGAACATCACGCTCTCTCTGCTCTCTACTTTTCATATCTACTCGTCTCTCTACTTTACTTCTTCTTCTCTATTTCATTCTTCTATCTCTTCTCTATCTCGTAACTCACTCCTCAATATCTAATCTGTAATACTGTTCTCTTCGACTTTCATTAATTTAAAGTTATCCAACGTCTCGTATGTGCATAATCCCTTCATCTTATTTTATCTTCACTTCTTCTCTCCTAAGCGTTCCTTATCTAATTCCATACCTTGCATCTCAGATTGTATAACATCACTGACTCAAATATACTCAAAAGTATACGCATGTGCCAACACGTGTAACAAGCCCCTAAGTTAGTAAGTACCCAGCAAGTAGAATAGGGTTTATAGAATAGCTCCAACCGTTTCTCGATTTTATTTTTCTTAACATAACTCAGTCCAATAAATAATAGATTGATGTATATTAATCAATATAATGCAAAATGTAACAATTTTCTTGATATATAACAGAGATAGAGGTGAAAGAATAGTATGTATGAGAAAGCTCATATAGTTATGAGAAATTATCATAACATATCTCACTTAGCTACAGTGAACCTAAGAGCTCGACAGAAAACGGTACCATATGGCATACGTACCGTGTCGTCACGCTCCTCTGTACAAGAGAGCTTATGGATGTAGGAAATGCAAACGCCATCCAAGCACGTGAAATGTAAGTGGCTTTAATCCAGAGCATTAAAGCCTCCATATTCAATGATGATTAAGACACACCTTCCCTATTTATCCGACAAAGCAAAAGCTATGAATGGAACTGTATGATGAAAAAAAGTTCATATGCATTGAGCACCTTTTATAGATAACTTAAATAATCAATATTTATATCTCTTGACTGGGAATTTTTAATGAGAAAGAGAAATTTCCAACTATAATTTGCTAGTTAATATACTCAAAATGCGGTGATCTCGTCGGCCTCCCCTAACATCAAGAGATATATATGTATATGTATATATCATAGATATATTTTCGAGATATTTAGTATAATTTTTATCTGATTGAATATTTTTATTGATATTTATACCTCGAATGAATGTATACCCAACATAAGTGTAGTATTATCAATAATCATATTATTATTATTATTTATAATCTCAGTTCTACTATCTATATAAGTCAATATTTAACTCATTTCTCTTGCCAAATCTTTCACTCTTATTACTTGTACTCAAAGACATCTGATATCTTTGCTAATGTCTACAAGTCATAATCAAATTAGATAGAATCTAATCGCTGCGAGATGATTGAATAAGATTGCTATGAGATGTATGTATTTTAACCGAGAGCAGATATTATTCTTCTATTTAGAGTAGTGTTCGCTCAACTCAAATTTTATCGATATTAATAGGCACATTTGTATATATCTTATATTCGGTGTGTCATGTACGGCGCGCATTCTTTATATTTCATAGGCCTTTTTATTATTACTGTCTCAATACTTTAAGATAATAATAAATTTTAGTCAAGTATTTGAGATTTGTCAGATATAAAATAGAATATACCTTGGCTTTGGTTAACGATAAGGAAAAGGAAAATAACAACATTATTTTGTAAGATCTCTTTTTAATATTATTTCCTAAGTATCACATATGCCGGATCTTGATACTTGATCTCCTTAGTTTTGACAAGTTATCGATACTACGATGCTTCGTGACCATAGATATATAACAAAAAGTGTCAAATATAATAATAACAGTAAAAATATCAATTCATGTCAAATGAAAAAAAGTAAAAAAATAAATAAAAACTAAAATAATAATTAAAAAAAAAGGAAATAAAATAATAATATTAAATTTTAAATATCTCATGTTAAGGTAAGAGGCTAGCCTTGAAGTAGTATAATCCATTCCATTTTTAGAATTTTTAACAGGTTCAGAAAAAACTTGGGATGTTTATATCTCAAAATAGTACACTCTAAAGCTCAGCATATCTTATGCTTTATCTACGTTTTTAATCCTATTCAACAATCTTCCATACATCTATATCATTATCATAGAAATACACACAACTCAAATTTTTTTTTCTCAAAAACACAAAAGTCAAATTTTTTTTCTCGAAACGCACACAACTCGCTAATTTTTTTCTCAATTACACCTCAACTCAATACATACTATCAAACTACAACTAAATTTTTTTCTCTACGAGAAAACTAACAAATATACTCAGAGTATTAATTTATTATTCTTTACATAAAAAAATATAATAACACCTCCTGTCAAGTGTCAGTGCCGAAATAAGCAGGAACGCGAACCACAGAATAAATAGTATTTTCCTATGCTAAGAAGAAAAACATACCAAAAAAATTTTACTCAAAACCACAAAAATTCAATTTTTTTGTCTCTCTGAAAACACAAACTAAATTCTTCTGGAATGACAAAATCTTCCACTTATTATAAGTAAAATACACGTTACTATCTTTACAGACAGACTTGTCATAAAAAAGAAAAAGAAATAAAAATCACTTCACTTGTTCACATCCTTACAATATGAGCACCAGTCTATACGTATATTTTATACAGTGAGAATACACAAATACGCGATTAAAAAGGGATTTGAAGATGAATTTTAGTAAATCAACTAACAGTGATTCGTGATCGAACTAGACGTTGTCGTAACAGAACACAGCAACAGGGAAGACATTGGTGTAGCAATGAAGAATCTAATATCGAATAGTTCGTAGAAGGTGAGGGAAAGGGAATGAAATTGAGAGTTTAGGTGAGATGTGACATTTGAGATAGAATTGACCAAAAATATGAGTGCTCACACATGATTGAACTCACTTTCAAATAGCCTTCACCACTAGAATATTTGTCAAGATATCTTCGCAGAGGATAATAAGATGTCCATATATAACAGTGTTTTTAGTTATGTGTATGTGTATTAGGTATAACTATCCTAACTGATAAATATACGCTATCGAACTTGATTCTGACTTGCTAACATGTAGTAACATAGAATCTCATAATCTAGATTAATGTAACCAATATAAGAAATGAATAAGATAACTAGGAAGTCAAGTAGATTATGATAAAATAGATTACGATCGCGTGATGAGCGTATCTCAAATAAGGAATGACAGTTGTATGATGATTTATGGAATTATAGATTATAAGTGGATGCACAAATTATTTATTACACTTCTCAATAGAAAATAATAAGTATTTCTCACATGAATATGAGATGATAATCCTCGTAGATATAGAGATAACGTCTAATTGGGAATGCTTATAATAGGGCCCGGAACCATGAGTATGAGGTTACATACTATGCCCTAATATAAGTGAACTCTCTTAAGATGAGTTCCCTCATTCCTAACTGATTTAACATATTAATATACCTAAAGAGTAACCTAATAGATTAAATATTAGCCAAAAAGATATTTATTATAAGTTATGAATGGAACGCCAGAGAAAAAAACACAAAATATAATAAAAATTACCTATTTTATTATTATTATGTAGCTTAACTACTCTCATTACAATTACTATTTATAGTTGTCATCTTCTTAGATTTCCCCGAAATACATAAAGAGGTGTGTAGAATACATTAATCATTATCAAGTCAATAACAATATTTCACACTTAAATATCACGTGTGGAGAATTAAATAAAACCATAATAAAATCCATTTGAGTCAATCTTTTTGCCAACCCTTAATAATTGTAAAATATTAACAAAATAAATAATTATTAAATAAGATATTAAAATAATGCAAAATACTATTTAAAAATGATTATAGACTCAATATCTGCTGCCCTTAATTTTTAGAAGTTTATTAATATATATTTTATAATGCACCCAAAGATAAATTTAAGTGTAGATAATATAGTATTATATTTAGCAGATTACATATATTAAAATGAATTCCTAAACAAATACTTTTAAGTGATGAATATAATTAATTACTATATTAATACTTTTATTACTGATATTTACTTAATAATAGATATACAACTATATTATTATAATATTAAATCCGAGGTATATTAATTTTGAAATGTAGAATCTCTCAATTATACATAAATAGGTAGATAGTGAATATATTATTATATATATATATAATATATATATATAGTATTACTATAATATCAATATTAATGTAATCACCATCAATTTTAATATAATATTATATAATATTGTTACTTAATAAAATGTATCAAACATTGGTTCATTAACGGTGAGAAAAAGCTATTAATATTAATTATATGATATATTAGGTTAGACCTATATATATTTCCTCTGATATATATATCTATATCTATATTGAATTCATAAAACTATAAGTATTAATTTGGATTAAGTGTAAATCTAAATTACAAAATTATTCGATAATAACCTATTCTCTATTAAGAGTTCTAATATCTATAAGGTTATCGCCAATACATTTAAATATTATATATATACTAATATCATTAACTATTATATATAATATGATATACTTATATATATTTATTAACGATAATTTATTGTACAACATACAATAAATTATGTTAATGTTAGTTCTGAGTTTTCTTGTGAGTCCTATAAAACAAATAATTAATATAGATTAGAACATTTTTTTTAATATGTATAAAGCATATTAATTATTTTCAACCCATTTCCATATTTCATAATTACAAACGAATTAGAACTAAAGGATATCGAAAAAGCTCTGAAACATGAAAGGAAAATAAAGGTACTATAGTGAAATTTATTGACAAACTATATTGGAAGCCTAACATACTTATCATGATGAATAAATTTTTATTTTTTATTGTGTTACGATTATTCATCAAATCTAAACAGTAATCAGTTAATATATTGATATAAATACAATAATTGCCTGTGCTTCCTCCATTTGACATTACTATAATACCACAACTAAAATTACTAGGCACTAAATAAAATCTTAGTGTTTAAGTTTGCTTGTTTCTCGATGATATTACGACGAGAGGCGACTCTCAATACCTTTGGTAGGTGATTCATCAAGAGTATAACCAGACTACAATTATTCATTAAAATCTATACAGAAACATATTCTTTATATATGATTAAAATACTTTATTTATTTTATTACTGAAATTACTTAATACATACACTTTTCAATCTCTTTGGCTTATCGTATCTAAATAACTAATAAAACAATAATAAATCTAATCATTCACATCCATAAATATAGACACAGTAATAATAACTAAAATCTATATACTACATCCCAATTAACTAATAATAAACTTTATACTTTATATTTTGCATAGACTGATACTACCCAAAACAGCAACATTACATA
>JABUQX010076706.1:55000-61947 GCA_015478945.1 Trachelipus rathkii | reverse complement strand
AGCAGCACTTTTACATTTCTTGTGCTCTGACTTCACAATTTTTGGTGTCAGTGACCTTTATCTATGTGGACGTATGTTGATGTTTGAGATGTTATCTGTTGCCGTGTCGCCCAAAAGTTTTTAAAAGTTTATCTCTGTTACTTTTTTCTGTTTATTATTCTTCTCATTCTTTTGTTCTCTATTAATATTTAAAGTTTGTTTAAGGTGTTGTATCGTAAATTGGATTATTTATCTGTCTGGTCATTTGAAATTATTGATGGATGCATGTACCAATGCCTTTTTAAGATCTGAGTTAAGTTGGACACTCATTCTAATTTATCCACCTTTTATGTTTTAATTAGATTATTCTTTCTATCCTGTATATTAAATCATATTTTGTTTGTTTTTGGTTGATGGTGGAAGAAAAGATGTGTTAAAGTACTTTGTTTGGAAGCAAGAGTGTGATTGATGTTATATCTTTATCAGTTATTGTAGTCTCTTACTATTGGGATTAGAGGGAATAAGTTTATAGAAAGATACTAATTAGATCATCGTTGGGCTGTTTTCATTAAAACAAGTTTATTACATTTTTTCATTCAATCACTGAGGTTTTTTTTTTAATTCCGGTAATATTTTTTTTTTTGGTTAATAATGGTTATTGATCTGATCATTATAAGTACTTTTAAGCCTTAACATAAAAGTATTTCACTTAATCCTTCATTCTTAAATATTATATATATCTCTTTCTTTAAATGTACAAAAAGTGCTACCTCTTTTCAAAAGCTTCGGGAACTCTTGATCTGTAAGCATCATAAGTTGCTTTACATATCCCTTTATATTGATTCCACCATACTCCTTTTGTAAGTACAGTCTCTCCTTTGAGCATTACTGCTAACCCATGCATTTTTCACATGATTCCCATGCATCCCTGAAAGCTCTCAAGTGTGAGTGTGTTGAGGACTTCTTACGATTCTGCCTGGATCTCTTCAATTGTGTTAAAACTATGCCCTTTCATCCATAATTTCATTTTTTTTGGAATAGGAAAAAGTCAGTTTGCATGGTCAGGCGAATAGGGCTTATGTGGGAAAACTGTAATGTTTTTGGAAGTCAGGAATTGTCGAACAAGTGATGTGTGAGCAGCCTCATTGTCATTGTGGAGAAACCAATTGTTGTTCTTCCACTTGTTCTAGACATTTGCGCAGAATGCCCTCCCTCAGCCACTTCAAAACCTCACAGTGAAACTTGTCATTGATGGTTTGACCAGGAGATAATTTCTTGTGGACAATCCCATGAATGTTAAATTAAATTATCAACATGGACTTGACAGGCTTTATTTGGTGGTGAATTTGGCAACTTCTACTGGGATGATTGCTGCTTAATTTCTGGATCATAACCTTAAACCCATGATTCCTCACCACTTATGATATTGGAGATAAAGTTGTGGTTATCACATGACTTGTACAGACAGAAACGTGATTAACCTTTTGTTCATTGCTCAGCAGTCTTGGCACAAATTTTGATGAAATGCGTTTCACTTTCAAAATGTCTGACAAAATGCGTTGAACAGTCCCATATTACTATCCTACTATCTCATAAACATCTGTGGATAGTTCCCCTTCAGTATGAGCTGCAAGGATAACCTGCGAGTAACTCTTCCTATGGTTTCGGGCATTGTCTTTGTTGATAATCATCCAGAACTCTTATCATCATCAACAGACAGCTGTTACTCCATCACTGAAGCGTTTGTGCCATAAATAGGTTTTGCTTTTGCTTATGGCATTATCTCTAAATAGCCTTTGTATGTTAATGCATATTGATTATTTTTTGGCAGCACTCTTTTCTCAAATTGGGGAAACAATTTTAATTAAAAATTCTCTTTGCTCTCCATTGATATCCAACATCGGCTTTAAAAAAACAAAAAAAAAACAATGAATAAACCTATCCCTTGTACATAACCTACTACTAAAACACAAATAAACAAAGACCTTTCCGCTGCGTGGATGTTGGCACACTGATACACGAAAACATACTGCTGCACCCACCACATCTAACTAAGGTGAAGGGCAATACCATCCAATTCGTCTATGTACAGAGTTCTTCAACTCTCCCAAACTTTTGTGTATGCAACCCTAGTACGTATTGTCGACTTATTTGCTTGCAATGTGTAGCGGCTGTCGTCATGAAACTGAAAGAAACCAAGTTTAAAGAATTTTGTACTGCAGTCCTCTGTTAGACGCGATACTGACAGGTACCACGAAGAGTATGGACTCTTCCTACAATATCAGGAGTGTCAGCTGGCAGCAGCTTTTCAGCATAGGATTCGTATGTAAGGACAAGAATAACATAAGATCTACAGAAGGTTTAGCGAAAAAGCTCATATTAAATTGTAAGTTGTATTTATTATAGTTTAATTGATATTATTATTATTAAATTTAAACACTGAATTTATTATTTGCATTGAATATCTTTGTAAATTTCTGTAGTTTTCTGGTTGACTTAAATTTTACATATGCTGGCTGATCAAATATTTTTGTGGCTGTGTCTGAATGTTTTCAGAATATCCTAATTTTTGGAAAATAGCATTGGTGTTTTTTGTTGAGAAATGTACAGAATAAGATATTATCCTTCAAATAACAGTCAACAAAGAATATATACGCTAATTATTTAATATATCTTTGACTACACCACATCTTGATTTATTTACACCTCAAGAGTCCACATCTTGAAATTTTTTAATTATATTCTTTTGTCATTTTTAGCTCTTCGTTAAATAATTTATTACATGTGCTGAAGTGTTTAAAAATATAGCTAGTTATTCTTCCTCTCAGGTACAGCTGCCGTGGCTGTATTCTTAAATGAGAGAGTCTTGATAGACCTGTGCAGAAATTGCAAGACAGCCGTTGTTTGAAACCTTCCATTTTATGAAATGTGACACCGTCCTTTTTATTTTTCCAAAACAAGCATTAGAGATGTGGCCTCATTATAAGACATCAAAGTGACAGAGTGAGAGAGATGTAAACATGCGATGAAGACGCTATCTTCGCGAAGTGCTTGTGAAAGTATGATAGGGACTTTTTAAACTATAAAAAACTGAGCGTTGTGTCTTCCCACAGTGTGCGAATAGTGTGAAGACGTTCTGAGCACTATCTCTAGCTGCTGCATAACATGTTTTGCACCTAGCTGCCTTCTGATATATATAGTTATATTAGCTTTCTTTAACTATATTATAAATATTATTATAATATATCACATATATATATATATAATGATATATATACTATATATATCGTATATATTATGTTTATATTATTAGTATTTACTAATTATTATATATATTTTATCTCTATTATATTATAATATATAATCCGTTAATATATATATATTTTATCTTATACTTATTATATATATGTATTACTTTATTAATTATATTATATTATACGTAGTAATATATATTATATATATTAATATTATATCTATATCTCAGTAATTATTCATATATGATTATTTATTAACTTTAATTATTTATATATATTATTTTATTATTATTTATTCTTTTATTATACTTATATTACTTTATATATATATATATATATTATTAATATTATATATTTATTATTGAGGAGGTGTATCGAATTCCGGTCCGGCCGGATGATGTCCGCCTGGGAATTTGACATTTTTTTTCCGGTACCGGGGTTTTTGTTCCGGCCTGGAATTGTTAAGCTAATTTCGGCCGGATACCTGGCTAGTAACTATGTAAGACATCCAGCAGGAACCAGTAGGTAGGTACCATCCGAAGTATACAGTAAAAACTGTTCATTCAGTAATTGGGTCATATTTTCAATATATCTTCTTTTCTCTCTCCATCATAATATTCTTCCCTGCTTTTGAAAAATGAAAATATTTCTCTGAATATATGGAAGAGACTGGAAAGGAGAGTATATTGTTGGCTATGTTTACTTTTTTTGCATATATTTTGGGATATTTAAGCTTTTGTCATTTCCCTTCGCAATTAAGGAATTCTTCTTTTCCCGGATTAGAAAAGAAACCTCTGTGTAAATAAAAATTTCAATTTCTTTAAGAATTTTCACCTTTTGTAAGAGCCACTGGTGATTTTTTCTTTTGTTTCCTTTTTAGGGGGACTAACTAACTCGCTGTCACTTTCACTTCTTCAGAATATATTAAAAACTAAAGTATTACGTTGTCTTAAATTTCTTTTCTAATGCTTGCTGAGTGATTGTTGTAAGGTACTTTGGCAATATCTTCAGGTTATGTTGTAGATAATCTTCTGTTTCTGAACAAATGACTCATGCCTGAATCCCTGATTCTTCTGTATCTTGCTATTACTATTATCACTTTCTATCCTTTTCAATTATTTGCATATTTCTCCAAGCATCCATTTTCTACTCTCAATTCTCTTATTTCAAATTTAGATAAAATAAAGTCAGTTAGTTATCCCCTTTTTTTTGGGTCTACTACATGTATTTTAAAACAATTATTGAGAAATAAATATTCCGTATTGGATCCTTCTTTCTTCCTTTTTTATTCATAAATCTTAAACTCTATGCCTTCTTCAGCTCTTTTACCTTTTCATTCTCTGCTGTCCTCCTCAGAGTTTTGAGAGATATGCTGGAGAGATCATATGAAGAAATAATTGATGATTATAATGATTTGAAACTGTTTTTCGTAACTATGAGAAATGGTTGAAAAACTCTCTTAGAATTTTTTTTCAAGTATTTTGCCATTTTCATTAGCAAGTCAAGCTTATGATGCTGAGTGTTGGTTCCTATCTGTCATTATCAGGTTGACTTGCAGAGGGTTCTCTGTCTTTTCGATAACATTGCATAGTTGGCTTTTCTAGATGATCAAAATTTGTTGTCTGATTGCCAGTCTTGAATTGGGCATATAGTGGGTCTGCAATGATGTGGATCTCAAGTCTCTTTGTAGTGGCTTGTGAAGTAATTATACTCAAAAAACTGGAATGATGAGAATTGTACAAATAGTGTGGCTCTAACTTTCTGAATTAAATCACTATCGATGTTCTTTGAGAAGATAAGGCATCTTTATAGAGGAGTTTGATATGTATAATAATGACAATAATATATATCTTGTTGTATCCTGCTTATGGAATGCAGGTTTTCAAGTCCATGTTTATGATGGGTGCTGGGCCATGCTCGAAGGATCAAATGGATTATGTTAGGTTTTAATGGATTTCCGCAATTATTCATCGTAATGTGTCATAAAAACTCAATAGTGATTTAATTCCAGAGATTTGTGAGAACCTGAGTATAACTATTTTGTCATGAGTAGCTACAGTCCAGTTTTTTTTTCAATAAACTCGCGTGGTAAGCCTGAGTTCAGTTTAATTTTGGGTTTGAAAGTAGAGGAGTGAATCGTTTGAATTATTTAACTCTCTATATATCTGTAGTTTATTATTTATCTGATCAGCATGAACATAACTTTTCGAATACTGCTGATCTCATTTTCCTGTATGAAGTTGGTAAACATTTTCTCTACAAATATTTTCTACTAGGATAAGATATTTTGGTTGAAGATTGGGCAATAAGTTCTATGAATTCCTTCTTTTCTGTGACTGTGAATGGCCGGTTACTCTTGTGCGTTAAAATCATTATTTTCGTGATTTGGGGTCATTGATATGCCAAATCTTTTTTTGGGAAACTCTCCTCAAAAGACTCCTGTATCTCACGGCTGTGGATCTACTTCTTTTTGTGTTTCCACTGTTCTAGAAATACAGAGACTCTTCTTTTACTGATTAAAATGTTTTGGACTTCCAGATGATTCTCTTCAGTGATGATTTTTCCACATCTGTTCATGAAGTGGCGTTGTACTAAAGTCCTAAAGATTTTATGTTTGAAAAGTTATAAAAAATAAAAAAAATTTTTACATTTATTTAATTTGTTAAGAAGAAAATATTAAATTTCCGGTTCCTGGCCGCGTAATATTTTTTTGTGATAATTTCCAGGCTAAATTTCCGGTTCCGGCCTTGGAATCGAAAATTTCAGTCCGGATATCAAATCATAAATATATTATATAATATATAATATATATATATTATATAACTATTATATTATTGGCCTAAATATATAAATGATATAGAAATATAATATTAATAACAGAGGACAATCCATTTATTAATAAAGTTTGCTTGAAATATTTATCGTTTTGTAAATATACCTTTATTATATATACTATATAGTATATATTATATATTATATATATATATATAGTATATATTAATACTATATAAATTATATATAATTATATATTATAAGTTAGGATATGTATAACGTATAATGTTTTATAGGGTATCCGAGGATAATAGGTAACGGAATATTATAGCTACTAGGAGGATATATATAGTATAACATACATAAATCTTACCGGCTCATGAGGACCGAATTATCTTTATTAGTATGAAACTTTTTATATACTATATAATATCTAAGTAATTATTTTATTATTATTATTTATTCTTTCAATAAATATCATATAACATAAATCATCAGAAGGGCTAGTTCTTAAACTACCTTAAATTAAGTTGTCTTTACAATTTGACGATAAAAGGACAACTTGTCTTTAAATATGATAATACTTAGGTTGTCCTTCATAAGTTTTCTGATCCTCAAAATCAACAATCTTATCCGCATTCGAATTATGTTACTGAGGAATCCGTTCATGTTTCATAGAAACGGTAAATATGATAATGACTAAGTGCTGTATATATTTTTCTATAGATCAGGAGGACTACAATAATAAAGTAAGCCTTAGTCCAAGCTACGTGGCTTCATGAGCCTAGATATGTGAGCGAGTTAGTCCTAAACATACTAGCTATTATTATATATTGGCAATTATTCATATGAATACTAAGATGACTATTACCATTTGATTTTTTGAAGTGTAAAGCCATGAAGATAAACTGAGAGTAGTAATAATATACTAACCGTCTTCGG
>JABUQX010076706.1:0-50000 GCA_015478945.1 Trachelipus rathkii | reverse complement strand
TAAACATATAGTTCAGAATTTTTATTATTATTTTTGTGAGAGTTTTAGACAGACACCATTATTGAAATTCATTTTACATTCTTCATATATTAGTTCTAATAGTTTTCTTCACTGTTATATACATTTCGGCAGTAGTTGCGGTAAAAGGATTCAGCATCGAGTCATGAAACTCCAAGTTCAATAATTCAGTTACTTTTCCATATTTAAGTTTATTGAGGTGATTACTTAGTTTTTCACTCTCTTTGCTTGTTTGGTTCCTGTTACTCCTTGAAGGAACATAGGGTTTCTGTCCAGATTTTCCATCTTAAGTTGTGCAAGTGATTAGCCCACACACAGCAATCTCTCTACATTTGTATTTTAATAGATGAGAAAAAATAAGTTTTTTATTAAATAAGACGGAAACGACTTTTGCAATTGATAAATAATTGGATTCTTAAGGCTACAAATTAATTCATTAAATTGAAAAATGTCTGCCAATTAAGATTTCTATCCTGTACTCATATAATTCAATATTAGGAGTCAGGCATGTACCCTATGAGTGCCAGTGAACTTCTTTGTGTAACAGTAATCTATTAAATTGTTCATTGATGTTCTGATACAGCTACCAAATTTTATCAATTTTTGGCACTTGCTTTTATCTAATTTATTACATTACTTATCATTCTTAAGGATAAGTAAAATTCTTGTGCAAATGTTTTAAGCAAGACATTGCCAATAAACTGCAAAATTAAGACATTTGGTATTTCCCCCTTCAAAGAGCAGCAAAATTACAATGACCTCCTGTCATTAATATTGCTATTATTAGCATATGCAACAATATTGTTCAAGGATTGTTAATTTTTTACAAGCTATAATTTGACAATAAAACATTTCTTCTTGCAATGTACTGTTTTAATAAGACTCTTTTTGGTGTATATATGCCCATTAATTAATAAGGCCTCAAAATCTGTAATTGTAGATTATTCATCCAACTAAATAAAATCATTATAAGTTTTGAAGATTATCTCTTAAGCTTTGTTTTCAACATTAACTGTGGTTTTGCTAATGCATCACCTTGCTATTATATCACTAGGGGGCATTGTTTTTTTTATAATCAGTTGGATACTGGTGCAATAATGTTAAAATAAAATTTTGATTGAGGCTATCATTCAATATTGTTTCTGCGATTAGTTACGATATACAATAAGTTTCATCTTCTCTATGACATTTTTTAAATCTGTCATAGAGTTCTTGCAAGTGTTCAATGTGCTTATCTTGGGGTTGTTGAGCAGATAAATGTACCCACATTCAAGATGGTTTCATTCCCTCATTTGATATGTCTTGTGGCACATTAAACACACTGGCAACTGCTTTTATGTAATAGATTCGATAAAGCCCATGTTTAAAATACTCATAAATAGCCACGAGCATGTTTCTTATTTTGACACAATATTAATGAAATTAAAGTGTTACCTCGCTATTGGGTTCTATAAGGAGAAAAGAAGCACTCTTCAATAACCTCGGATTTTCTAGCCAGGAAGAATCAAAGGAAACTATAAACACTTAGAGCGAGAGATTTATTTACTGAAACCTCTTCTCCTTTTTACCTGCGAGGCCTTCCTTTCCTTTCCTCTAACCAATATTTAAGGACCTTGCGAGAGACTTCACACTTATAACCTGACATATAATAATCATTTATTATTATACCGATAGTATTAAATGATTAACCAATACTGTATTGTAACATGAATATATTATTGGAAATAGTCACGTGCTTCGGAAATTGATTTAAAAATTGCTGACACTCGGAGTCAGGGGTCAGATACTTTTTACCTCCCTCTATCTCGTATAATAATAGTAACTTATGTGTAATAATATTTTATAGAATTTAAAACAACTTTTTCATAAACATTATTACATTAGTAGAAGATATATAAATACACGTAAAGACTATACATTGAAAAGGGAGGGTATTGAGAGACAACTTTTAGTTTGTAAATAGTATAAACTGCTAAATATTATCTATGTAGAGTGTATATGAGCTTTATTAAAGCATATTATAAAACTTGTTTACTAAACTCAACTTAAAGCTAATAGGTATATATAACTTAAAGGCATACCACCATGCTAGCAACTCGTCAAACAAAAACCCTCCTCTCTGACTTGTATTTACAGATGTCCTTACATTGATTGCTTTGCTTCAAAGTAATTATAACTTTAGCAAAATAAGGGTTAATATCAACCACTGTGCTTTGATCTATATTTAGAGACAAACAAAATGACATGTATATATGAAATAATAGGTGCTTCGCACCAGACAGCACAGTTTTACGTCTCTCAGTGTCGTAAACACTCGAGTGTATATTTAATCAGCATGAGAGAGAGAGAAAAAAAATAAATATAAAAATTAGCTTTTACTATTATTAGTCATATTGTTAATCACACAAAGACAAAAAGAAATCTGTCTTTCATAATATAAATCACGAATTTGAATATGGGAATTTAATTGAGCGAGATATTAAAATATTACTCGAAATATATCTACTATAAATATTGTATTGATAGAGAATTAAGAAAGTAAGAGGCATTAATTAGGTACAATTATGTATATTAATTTATCTAAAGTAAAATAATTATTTCGCTAAATCCCCGCCATTATTCTTTGTGAGGCTTTCAATGATGAGCTGTATAGGTATAATCTGAGTTTATATACGTATATTCCGGCGGGTTCATGCGTCGGTTTCCCGCAGCGGGTCGCGCTTAGCTGAGGGCGCTTATTTAGCGTATTGTATAGGTACTATAACTTCACGTGATCTATACTATATAATATCTATGAGTTGAAATTAATAATGTTATATTATACAGTATATTATAAATTAATTAAAATTATATTTATATACACAACTGTTAGAGATATTTATTTAATAAATATATGATAACACTTATGTAAAACATAATAAAATATATCACTTATTTATAAAACAAACAGAAATATAACAGAAGAATCGACTTAACAGATAAAACGACTATGATTTTAAATAGTTTGGTGCTCTGAGGAGAGTAGAGTAAAATATGGAGAATTTAACACACACCACGCTGCTTTTACAATAATACATAGGTTTATATAGAGCGCGAGAAATAAACTAAACAAAGACCATGGTTTAATACACATATAAAAAACATCGCACATATACAAATCATAGAATAATATAGTATTTGACATTCAGGATGATATTGAAATATATACCTCTAATTATAGTCATTGTTACTCGACTCTTATTAGTAATCTACTATATAAGTCAGTATTACAATAACGAGAGAGTAAGCGAAAGTCGAATCAAAAAAAAATTCTGCAGAATGTCTTTAAGTATTTATAATTGATGAGCAAAGTGATTGAGACTCATCATATCACAAGAAAGGGAAATGACATTTCCTATTCTTACCTCATGCTTATAAATTAAGTGATATTTACACTTGAGATCTAGTCACATTGATTATTATTCAGTTTTAGATATAATATATATTATAAAAAATAATAATAAATTGATTTTCGATTCTATGTCTATACTTGAGGAATATACCTATATTTTGAACCTTTAGGTATATATTATTAATGAACTTGAAGATTATCAGCTATCCAGGGGAGTACAAAAAAGGATTATTACTATACTTAAATTTTAGAGGCCTAAATTTAAGGTTCTAATAAGTAGTTATATTTTACTAACCTATTTATTGTTTACATGATAGTAGTCAAGCTCTAGTCTCGTATACTGTAAGGAGTTAGTTACGATGTTGTGTGTTTTTTTTTGAGTATTGGATTGAGATATTGCATAGGTCCTTGCTTTTGCTGCTATAATATAATTATAAATTAATTTATAATAATTAAGAAGGATATATTATGATATAAAGTAATTTTCAATAATTATTTAAAAATCTTTATAATTAGTAAATTTTAGTAAAATTGTAAATGCATTATAATATAATGTTAAGTGAATAATTGTTAATTTAAATAAAAACCTAGAATGATTTTTAGATAAAATACTAATAGTATTTAGTATTAACAGAAGAAGTAACTTATTTATGAGCTCATATTTTATCTAAATTAAACTCTTAATTACACATATAGCTAAAGATGATATAATAAGCTAAGTAAGTATCAATATATAACACAATAAATACGATTGTACACATAGCTTGGTGTAAGAGGGCTGCTTAAGTAGTATAGAGCTGCCTTACGAATTTACGATTATTGCTTAAGGTACGTTAAAATATAATGTTTTTAAATAATTTCATAAAATTTTGTTAAAAAAATATTTAAATATTGATATTTAGTTATGAATATAAATTTAAAAATGCATAGTAATAAAAAACATTATCTTTATTGTTATTCTGAGAGCTCACATTGAGAGGAAATCTACTTTTCGACCTATCTAATGATAGTGATAGTATACATGATATTCAAATAGTTTGAATTTTAAATAAAAACAGTCAATAGTGTTGTGTTATAGTGAGAGATTTTTTGGGAAATGGTAGAGCTAATTCTCGTAGTCGAGCTTAGAAGGAATTTTATATTGTTAGTGGCGTTCAATTGTATACATATGCTGTACATATCGTCTATATAAAGATAGTTTCATAATATTAAAAAGTAGAGACATATAGTCGACAATATATTGAGTCGAATTGGTCTATTATATATAATATAAATTTAATGAGATGTCTGATTTAAATAGGTTAAAATTTCTATTTTTTTTAGTAACAATAAAGCAATCAAAGTTTATAATTTGACACCTTTTTTTATTGCATGATAGAAGTTTATATATCACACAGGGTGAGTCGATGAAGTGTGTGTGCCGCCTGTGCGTTATTATGTTGTGATCGTGTGATCAGTAGGTTGTGATTGTGTGTAGAAACGCTGATAATGAGAAATGATATTGATCTGTTCTACACTGTTGAAACCATATTAACCAGTTATACAAACAAGGATGAGATCTGGTAATATAATTTATAGAACTTACATATAAGAAATTAATTAAGGAAATATTTAAATATATGTTGTTAAAAGCACAATTTGATACAATAAGTGACAGCAACGAGACATTATGAAACAAAGAGATTCTGAGGAAAATATTGCTCGCCAAATAAAATGTTTTTAAAGAAATAACATTAAAAAATATACTAACAGTCGTAAAAGCACCACATATGTAGCAAAAATTATTCAAAAAATAATAAAAAAATAACCTGAATTTAATTTGTATTATATAATAAAAAACAAAAAAAAGTAATTTTATTTTGTGAGAAAATAATTTTATGGAATCATCATTCACAATGTTTCTACAAAGACACTACAAAAGAAAGTCATGCATTATATATCTATAAAATAATGTTATGATTATATTAATAGCAGTAAAACATAATGAGTTAAAGCAGTAATATAGTAAAATAATTAGTTATATATAGTATATTATATATATATATTATATATATATATATTATTATAATAAAGCACAGTAAAGCAGTTAAAACAAAAGTCACATAACTTATAATTATATATACCTACTTATTGGTTGATAAAGGTACACCTCTTATAATTGATTTATCACTATTGTTTTACTGCTTTAAGGTATGTTATAAATGTTAATTAAATAATATGAGTTAAAGACAGTAAAACATATGAATATATTGATAATAAGCGTAACAACAGTAAATATCAAATATAGACATCCGATAGTGTCGCTCTCTACTTTGATTATTGAATCTAAGAATGCTGTACATCTCTTGTCCTACTCCAGTAGTTTTGCATGAAATCTAACTTGTCATAATACTAATGTGAGTTATTAGTATTTGTTATGTCGATCAAAAATGAAATCATATATGAGTTACAAAATGTCGCATCATCTGTGAATATACATATGTAGTATGTTAAATTGATCTCACGTTATGAAGAGAGTTTCATAAACAAAATTAATGCATACTACACATGATGCCACAGAATACAAACGTCTGTTTAAAGCGACAAAAAGTACACGCAAACATAAGAGTTAAATGAGCTTTTCCAGCATACGTTCATGGAAGGCAGTTAAAATATAACATCTCTTTATACATATTCTCATTTGAGATTATAACTGGATTTGAGAATCAGCCACTAGTAACAGATAACATGAATATGATCTTGTTTTGATAATAAAGGTATATCTATGAGTTAAAGCAGTACAAAAAAAAACTAATCACATATAATGTTTCAGAAACATAGAGTACGCTAATATGTTATGGTATGTTTTAACTTTTTTTTTATTTATTAATCTTAAAAAGTTCATTATTATACTTACTCGCATATGAGATATTAGTAATAGGTAACTAATTCCCTTTAGGCCACCTTTTAAGTCCCATTTGAATTTTTATCTTATTGACCATTTCTTCTTTTGCATAAGTGAAAAGCTTAAAAAGGTTGATTAGTATAAGCGATGCCATTAAATCAGTCGCGATTACTATATATTTTGCAAGAGTAGCTTGCTGGAAAGCAGATTTAAGGACTATAGGTAAACCGAGCAATAATATTCTTGCATGTTATAAGCGCTATAGTTAAAATATGGACAGATATATATAATCTAATAATCAGACGACAATAGCGTTAATAGGATAATGGGTTTCTAGTGGATGGGTTTATACGTATCCAATTGTTAGAGTTATTATGGCTTTAATATTACTTATTATAAGGTTATAATACATCGCTATTCTTATTAAGTTGATAATCTATAATTATCTCTTAGTTTATTTATATTCTAGAGGAGAATTTTATTATTATTATAGGGTTTCTAGTAATATAATTATTGATTATTTTAATAATTTGAACTATCTGTACATTACAATTATGGTTATTATCATATATAACAAGCGAGTTATTGTAATAATTATAAGCAGATTGAATTAATAATTAATAATTTCATGTATGTATCATCATTATTATTCTCATTACTATTATGTACTTTTTTATATATTCTATTCTATTCCCCTCTCAATTCTCATTCACTTTTCATTAATATTATATTGTATATCATTTTTTATTATTATTATTACTTTCTTATTAAATATGCAGTTGTGTTATTGTTAGCTATGTAAAATTATTTTTTTTAATAAGTATTTATTAGCTTTACTATTATTATTATTATTATTAATTGTTTATTCAAGTTAATATTATTCATATTTTATATTCTCTGGTATTTTTAAGAGTTAAACTATCAATCACGTACTCATCAGTACCGAGATTCATTT
This sequence comes from Trachelipus rathkii, assembly GCA_015478945.1. Classification (NCBI taxonomy): domain Eukaryota; kingdom Metazoa; phylum Arthropoda; class Malacostraca; order Isopoda; family Trachelipodidae; genus Trachelipus; species Trachelipus rathkii. Next base: position 42,752 of record JABUQX010076706.1, on the reverse strand, counting down.
CATCTCTATATTGAGTTATTGATTTAATTAATAAAGAGAGCTCGTTATACTCTCATTATTATTATTCACTCTATTTAATTACGCTTGCACTCTCTTCATGAGATAACTGATTTTATACCTTGATCTCTCACTTAATTCATTATTGACTATCTATTTATTTATTTAATTTTTAAGTAAATATGATGTTTATATATATATTATATATTAATATTGAACTTACCCTTATATTTTTGTATATAATTGACACTGTTCCATGTAAATATTTATTATTATTATAATATATTTATTATTATAAATAATTTATTTAATAAATTTATATTATTTAATTATATTATTATTTAATTTATATTAATACTTATATTCTATATATATATAGCATTTAATATATTTATAGTTATTATTTATATATTAATTAATTAATTATTTAATTATATTATTTGATTTATTGTTATTATTAGCTTGAGTTTAATTGAGTATATATTATGTGATATATGGTTATGTTTGAGCCATATCATTGAGTCGGATTGTATGATATATTCTTAAGTGATTAGTGGGAGATTGTATGTATCATTATTGTAGGGTGATGAGAAGTTTGATGTGATGAGGATGTGTAACAATGTGATTATTATGTGATTGTAAATAATATTATAGATGTATTATATATGGTAGTATATTATTATTAGTGTCTTAGGTATAATGTATTGTATTGATTTTGTATTATGATGTATGTTAGGATGTTAAGTGTGAAATGTCGTAAATAATAAGTGCCTAGAGTGATGTGAGTGTATGTATGTTATAAGTATAGAGTTGGTTGGCTCTGTAGGCTGGGTTTCGTTGTTGTGGTGTGTTGCGGTTTGAGTTAAGAGTTGTTTTAGTTGGTGTGCGTGTGTGCATAAGTGTCTATATGTGGTGTGTATATGTGTATAAATTGGGAAAGGTGCTTAAAGCTAATATGTATTTCGGTTCTGGTTAATAACGTATAACAAGACAAAATCTGAGCTTTAATGTACGACGTCACGCAAATGATATATTAGGATTCGGTTATACTTATATATGTTTGTTTGATGTTTTCATGGAGATATGTGTGTATTGATTATTTATAGGATTTGCTAATGTATGTTAGAGTATTGAGACTATATGTAGTTGAGGTGAGTGAGTTGGAGTATTGTTATTGGGGTGGGGGGGTATGTATCTATGGCCTATAAGGTTGGTAAGGGTAGGTGGTGTGTATAAATATCATGGGGTAGGTGTTAGAGAATCTATAGATAGTACAAGTATTGTGTAATTTAATTTGATTGTGTGTGGATTGTTAGGAGTTGATTATATGGAATGTGTAGTAGTGAGTTATATGTGAATTTCATTTCATTTTATTGTGGATTTGTATTAAGTTGATATTATAATTGTAGATTCTATTTTAGATGAGTGGTGTGTGATTATTAGTATTATTGTGATATTAATTAGAGAAATGCTCCTTCTTTAAGAAATATTTTTCGATGTAGTTTTCCTTCATTGTAATTTGTGATTATTATTTATGTATTTGGATTGTATGTATTGATTATGTGTGTAGTTGGTGTGTGTAATGACTGTGTAAGTATGATTGATTTATGAGTGCATTACTGTTGATTATTGTATATGTAGGAGAGTTGAGAGAAACGGAGTTACTCGTTCTCCTTCACTCACTCTCATTTTTTACGGTATAAAATATATAACGTATTAATAAATAAACAATACTAATATATTATTAAAGAATTGATATTACGAGTATAATTTGAGAGTATTTATCAGTATATCTAAAATTATGAGGTAATACTTTTTATTTCTTAGGATTACATATAAATTCTTCTACTGTACTAACCTAATAATATAAGTAACGGTATAATATATTAATATATATATATATAATATATTATATATATTTATATATATATTATATAATATTTATATATATATATATAATATATATATATATTATATATATATATTAATATTATATACTTATAATATATATATATATATATATTATATATTATTATATTATATATAATTATATAATAATATATAATAATATATATATAATATTAATATATAAAGTTGAAACTTTAAATATTATTTATAAGAAAATATATATTTTTTTTTATCACCACTCACGGGTCTGGGGTAAAACATTCACCAATATCCTTTGACTCGTGTAGAACCTAATAAGTTTAATATTATAGAGAGCGTAGCGACCAATTACATCTGGTCAAACCATTCATAGTAGATTTAGCCGAAGCACGAGGGGCAGTGCGGTGCGGTGCGGTGCGGTGCGGTGGTGCACACACAATTTTAATGCCCCGGAGCAGTGAGGTGCGGAAAATTCCAGTTCTCTGCCAACCTTAATTAGAAGGTTACACGTGTTGGCCTTTGTCAGGTATTTGGATAGTAATTCATCCTCACAGCCACGTGCTCACTCACACCAAACACACAAACAAACAAACAAACAAACAGAAAAAACACTCTTTTATAGTATAATTTGTATATATGCTTCCTTATTTGCATCATTAATGTATTGCACGTAAACACACACACACATAAACACCTACACACACGTATATATGATATATATATAATATATATATATATGTATATAATATGATATATAATATATTATATTATTCTATTTTACTCTATTAGTATACTATATATCTTATATATATACTAATATATCATAATATGGTAATATAATATATATATTTATATTATATATATCTATTAATATATATATATATATATATTATATATATATATATTATATATAATATATTATAATACTATTATATATATATATAGTATATATATATTGACGCCTATTTATAGCAATTAAGACATAATCCTTTTTCTATAATTTATTCTCCCATGCGATCTGGTAGCTATTAAGATTAAACTGCCTGTTATATCTGTGACAAAAGGCTATATTTTCTACTGTTGATTCTTTCATTATATATCTCTTTTTTTTAATCATTTATTACATTCAATTTTGGATTATTGAAGCCTTTTGCACTCTTTTTTTACCTTTGTCTTTCATTTTTTTCTCAGCATTCTGTCACGTGTCATCGCGACAAAATATAATTTGTAACTTGACAATAATTATATCCTTTGCGTGACGTTACGTATCCAAAAAATATCATTAAAAACTCAATTTTAACAAATAAATATTTAATCACACAGTCACAAAATGACCCACCCTCAGAAATGAAAATATCACAAAAATGACCTATTACCAACTTGACAATCCACATCTCAGAACAAATCCTTTATTTATCAAATATTCACACGACCTATATTAAAACCTCAAAATATCGCGGCGAGGTACTTTATTCATACAAGAACATTCAATACACACACTAACTCATATTACATTTTTATCTAAATTCAATATTCGTAAAACACCAAATATTACAGTATCCACTTACGCATATTCGGCACGCACTTCATTAGCAGCAACAGGCCTGTATATTCTTCATCATTCTAGGTGTGATTTGACATGGATAATATTCTGCAACCAACACGAATCTGCTATCTCTTTCGATAAAGGGCAACCAGCTAGTCTCTTATAATTATTCTCATTCATTTATATTTATCAATTCTTATTTTATATAAATGTTGAACCTTATACCATATATATTTAATATTAATAGTTTATTATTTAATAATTATATCTTTATTTATAAATGTACAATATTAATTTTAATATTATTTATAAATTTAGAATATAATAATATAATATTAATATATATACTTATTAAACATTATATATAAGGGTGATATATATACATTTATACTAAAAGAGTTCGTAAAAAGTAATACATGAATACTAGAATACTGAAAGAGGTTCTCATGAATGAAACGAAAGTATTTTCATTTTAAATATATTATTATTACGAATATCGATAGAATTTTCTAATAAAGGGATAAAAAATTAGTTTTAGGGCCAGTAGATCAAACATTATAACCCTCTGGGTAAAACCGGCGAGCCTTAAAAATTATTTTCGCTTGAACTTTACTTATTTTGTTTTTTTATAGCCCTTCGAAAGGACTGTGGGATGGGCCTAGTGGTTAGCAGCTTATCCGGAGGTCCAATTTATCGAATCTCCGCTGATGGGAGTTTAAGTAACAATAAACCTGAACGCATTCATATAAATTTCGTAAAATCTTTCTGTAAAAGTTTGAATCAAAACTTTTGATTTTAATTCAAGTTATTTGTTCTTCCTGCAGTTTTCTCTACGATAGGTGTGTCTACACTGGTAGATCGCTCTAAAACAATATTCTATACTGCCGAAGAATGGTGAGATATAATACATTAATTACTAAATAAAACTTACGCAGAAAAGGTGATCGATCAATCTATTGACATATTAGAAATATATAGTAGTTAATTATATATATATATATTAAATATAGCCTCGTAATATTATATAATGCTAAATATAAGCCTATATTTAGTATTTGCTCTAATAGCTCGATCAGTTTATGTTACGTGATCATATATAGTATTTTTTCTGTCTTAGCTATGCTTTAGGTTAACATTTCTAGGTGTCTATAAAACTTTTTATAATATCTATAATTATATTGACCATTCATTAACTGTCTCTTACTTTATATTTAACTATATATAGATATATATATATAGTATTCATCCTCAGATATATACATCTACTTAAATGTAAGAGATAAAAATCAAAAATCCTAATAATAAAAGAGGAAAGGAAGAGATATATAAATAATATAAATAAAATAATAAATAAAATAAATAATATAATAAAGTAAATAAATAATAAAATAATATATATAATATATAAAATAATAAAAAAAAAAAAAAAAAAAATTAATAATAAAGAAATAACTAATTAAAATTTTATATCGATGCATTTATAAAATCCCCTGTTCCAGTTGCAATAACTTATATATTTATGAAACGTTTAAAATGAGCTGAAAAGAAGGAAAATCGTAAAATAAAACTTGGGGAATGGCCCGCAATTTTATGAATTGTATGGATGCACCCTGATGACTGGAGTGATCCTATATACGTGTATCTGTAACCGCAGTCATTTACTTCTAGTGGATTATATTAAGTTGAAGCAGGTGATAGTTCAGAGCATCCACACATAGCAGAATATCTCTTTAAAAGAACTTTCGATAATCCATAATTAATGTAAAAGAAAAATATATTAACAGCAATGATTATTATTTGGCTCTCTCCTATCGAAAAAAGACTGCATATGTGGTAAGATAATGGTCTGAGGTTAAAGAGATATTTTTAATAAATGAAAATAATCAAAATATATATCAGATTCAAAATGTACTAGCAGTTTAGCTCTATATTCCAAACTTCAGCAAATGATTGGCACTCTGATAATATTAAAGTGAACATTGTTATTATTGTCAAATAGTTCTGCAATAATCATGTATCTTTTGTTGCGTACTGTGTAACTTGATGCGAACTTTAACATATTACTGACAGTTTACAATCTTATTTGAAATGTTGGATGATAGTATTTCAAGTGTGCGATGAGGAAATGAGAAATCATTTACTATCAAACAATATTATGTTATAGAGAGGTTGAATGGACCGTTCATCAGGGACAAATTTAAAACAAGTGCTGTTGGTTGTGATATTATCCTATGTTTCCTAAATAATAATTTATAATGAAATATAAAAGTAAAAAATTAATGCATAATCTTTTTGAAGATGATTCAATATATCATGCAATTTCTCGAGTTTAAAAGAAAAAGAAAAAAGAAAAAAACTGTTTCACATAAATTTTTGTTTATGGTTGATTTTACTTTCCTTAATTAATGCGCATTTAGCTCATAAGATATATATATATATAGTATATTTAGGGGAAGTGGTTACCGGAACCAGAACTTCTTTTTGAGTAGTGTCGTGCGGACCGGACTTCATCCCGCGACCTGGAAAGAAGTGTCGGCCGGACACACATTCCAGGCCGGAAACGCGGAACTTTCGACTTTCGAGACCTTAACATAATAATCCTGCGTTCTCCAGGAAGCCTCTATATTCAAAGAACGAGACACACAAATGCATAAACAGTAATATTCAACAAAGAGACACGTTAAATAGCAACAAAGATATACATACTAAGATAACTATCAAACAAGTCAGAAACGCCCAGATATTAAATAATAACATCAGATTATCGTAAATAATCAGATAGCGGAAGAATAACTGCATAAAAAAGAAATCAAATTTTTATATACAAAAATATCTATATATTACTACAAAAAAAAATATCAGAAGAATATATAAAAATAAAAAAATATATAATATAATAATCTATTTCTTTTAACATTTTATAATAATAAAAGGAAAATACTCAAATTAGAATCTCAAAAGTATTATCATAAAAATAAGATATATAAGTAATAATAAGAGTATTTGCTAATATAACTATAACTTTTCGTATCTTACGAACACACGCTTCAGCCGAATATAATCTAAAGTAACTAAAAACTTAAGATTATGTTCATGTATGGTAATGTTAATTATTTTTATCAATTCGAAGCGTTTTCGAGTCGATATTTGCAACATAATGATCATCATTGTAGGAAAACGCTAGAATATTTTTACTTAAAAAAACTGAAATATACGATGTTTTTGAGACTGGAACGGATTAACTGAATTTAGATTATTAAACAATCATAACTGAAGCAATCTATAGTTTTAGCAAGAGCAATTTGGATAAACGGATACAAATAAAATTTAATTAAATAGAAAAAAGCGATATATATAATAATGATGACAGTTAATACCAGAAAGTCCGCGAAATTGCAGCTCCTGAATACATTAATATTGTGAGCAAATTCGATCAAAACGCTTACGAAATTGAAAAAATTATCATTAACAAATCAGGAGAAAAGGATAATTTGAGTATTACCTGAACGGTACTCTAGTCATTGACCGTCGGATTTAAGGGCTGGGCAATTAGAGATGTTTAATACATTATATTAATCTTGATGTGCAGATATAGAGTGGGTGTGAACTCCTCTGTCACCCGCATAAATCTTGATCGATTACATAAGCAAAATTAATTATTACCTATACTCCATATAAATATACAACACATTGTTTTAAGTGTGAGTATTATTAGTAAAAACTGAAAAAAAAATACATCATCGATAGAAATGAATTATTAATTATTAATTTACATACGGATATAGAATATATATTATTATATAAAATATATTACTCATAATATTATATATAAATTAATTTATACTTTTGAGAGATTTAATATCATTAAGTGATTGTAATTTTCGGTTAGATCAGAATATATAAATTATTCGTAGGTATATATATATGGTAAATATATTTTTTATATTTACTCTCTCTCTCTACTTTAGCCACATAATTAGAAGTTTAAATTACTCAAACTTATATTATTATTATACTACTAATACTATATTACGCATAAATGATCAAAATCGTTCTTTCTCACCATTTAAAATGAAATACTTGCATTAATAATTAAGCTACACTTGATTACTAACCTTTTTCTAAACACCGACGCGCAAATATCCATACTGCCATACATAATAAGTGAATCAATTATATATCACTTAATATAAAAGTCTAACTGAATTAAGTGATCTTCAGATATAACGGGCATTGTAAAGCATTTCCGGAACCATGTTTTCAGATGAAATATTTGTTTGTAAACAAAGTAATTCTTCCTCTGAGCCCGCCCGTTTTTATTAATTATTACTCCGCGAAATCGAAGGAATTACAACGGGCAGCCATGACATGGTGTGACGTTCTTGTGAAAGGCACGCTGTAGAATGAGTGACCGCATTTTATTTTTAACAGGAAGCTCGTGGAAACATGATAATGTCGACGTACACAATTGATGTGCGCCACCCGGAGACACACAAGTACGGGATTCATGGAAACTAACCTAGTAAAGGTTATACGGGTCATCAAAGTTTAAAAAGAATTTTTCAGAACATATTTTTATATTTTTATTATTTTTTTTATTAACAAAGAAATTGGAGAAGAAAAACTTTAAATACTTCATGTCTGATTTGTGACCAGTAAAACGTAACATTTCAATTAATCAAATTCATGTGTTGTTGAAACTTTCATTCTTAGAAATAAATTTTTTAAAATTTTTTGCAATATGTAAAACAGTTAAAGATTAATAATTTTTTTTGTTAGATAGATATTGACTTATTAAGGTTATATAACATTTTGTGAAATATTTAAAATAATAAATTATAAATATAAGCAATAAAATATGAAAATTCACATTTTGCAACAATAATAGTCTATATAGTCAGTTTAAAATAATAAAAATAATAAATAAATAATAATAAATTGTAAAGAAACACAATAATTTGTTGATTTTATATAAAATATTTCAAAATAACATTTTTATAAATATTATAATAATAATAACTACCTCTTAAATAAGACAAATCTTAATAATATTATGATCTCATAGAGTTGTTAAGATTCTTTAAAATTACTATTTTAATGTAAAAAAAAAAAAGACTGAAAAAAATGTATTAGAAAAGTTCTGCAAACTGAATTTATTTAACCAATTGACTATTTCATCAGTAATATCTGTTTTTGGAATTTCTTTCATTCATTTTTAAAGTATAAACAATTTTTTTTCATTTCACAATAATAATTAGTTTAAATTTTAGCATTATATACATAAAATTAATTATTATAAAGTAATATTATTACTAAAACATGTTCAAAATAAATTTTACAAAATTTAATGAATCTTATCAAATCAATTATTTATTTAATATAAATTAATAATAAATAAAAATATATGATTTTAAAAAATTACTGGATTTACATTTCTTGATATTAGATGACAAAATTTATTTATATTCGAATTTAATTATACTTGTATGAATATATAATATAATTAACAATAATTAAATGATAGTAATATAATATTATTAAAATAGTATAATTAATATTATTTATAGATATAATGTATGAGTATGATGTATATATATATATTGTGATAATGTAGTATGATAAAACTATAATGTATGTAGTATATTGCCCAGGTTGCCCTGTAATAACTTAATTAAACTAGAATATAACAGAGCTGAATCCCAGAACTACAATCAAAAACGTTGGCGAACTAATGAGGATTATAAGTGACATTGTTAAAATATAATTTAAACATATATCAATCTTAATTATTAAATAAACAATTTTAGGAAAACATAAATAGAACAAAAACCTAAAGACAAGAAGTCACGAGAAACATTATTACCAACCCCGTTCATAGTATATGTAGTTGTAAGAGCATAACAGCCATCTACATTCTGCAAGGTGAACAAGCTTTTATTGTATTTCATACGTTATTAACAATTTTCGAAAAGAAGAGTCTAGAGGATCGCTTTAGGTTCATTATGTAAACCATGTTATAGTTTCAGACTCTTTGTTATTATTAGGTCAATTGGCTTAGCACACAGGTAGTTTACAAATTTGACAATTAAAGATTGCTGTTGGATGGGTTGTTACATATGTTGAAAGAATCAGATAAGAAAGTGTTAAAAGTGTACTTGCAAGCAATTAAAGGAATAAATAAATAAATAGCTACTAGATGTACTTAAGCTACTAAAATGAAATTACATGTACTTAATAAATAATATTATAATTATGACAAAATTATGTGTGTGGTGATGCTAAAATAAGGCAAACCATTTAAGGTGCCGCAATATAACCGAGAAGTAAACGAATTATATATTATCATCAATACAATCAACAAAAAACCAAAATATCTCACCTACAATAATTCTAGGAGACTACTATCGTATCTCGTATAACCCACAACTATTCATTTTAGCAGTTTTAAATATTTTTTGTGTCAAATATATTGGGATGTGTTCTATATACTCTTTTTAAATAAATAATTTTATTATTAGCATAATCTTTTTTTATTTTTCTTATTTCTCCAAAACTATGATAGTTACTTACATTTTGCATCATCCTATTTTTTTTATAATGGTTTCCAAGTGGTTAAATAAAGAAAATTCAAAAAATGTTTGCAAGAAATTAAATGCAAATTTCAATGAGACAGATTCTTTGCTTCCTCTCATCTCTATATAAAAGGTCTTTTTATTCACTCATTAGTTCCTTATTTTATGTCACTTAACACTAAGATAACTCACTATTAAGAGTTGAACTTCACTTATTCACTTCGCCTGTGTGAGAATATATGTAGAGGAACGGTGAAGTGATAGAATGTGCTATAGTAAAATATGAATGTAATAGTCAAAAGTGTTTTGACGTCAAAAATTTCTCCAGATGGACAATGATTCTGATATGATTAATATGTTTATTACTCATGGATGTTGTGATTCTTATTAATATAAAACATATAGTATGTATCGTGCTGCATAAATCTGTATAAATTCCACTCGAGATTATTCAAGAATAGATAATACAGAAGAAATGCTGACTGCATATTTCTTATTCAGTCGAATTACACGAACACGAGTCTAAGAAATGTATAAGTGAGAAGTGTATGATTTATCTCAAGGAGAGGTTGTGTGCTCTTTTAAAGTGTGACGTATACCGCGAATATCGCTTTCATTTTTACTGGTCGCGGTTGTGCTGGCAACCTTCCACCCGACGTTCATACGTAGGAGGTGAGTTTTTACGACAGGTATTTATCAAATTGTATCAATAATGTTACTATTTTTGATGATAACCATAACTGGTTTGAAATACAAAATCATAGTTACTAATTTTTATTAAGAAGACATTTTGAAATAATGTATGAAAGTTTTGGTCATTGTTCACTCGCCGGAACAAGGTGTAGTTCCGGCCGGAAACGGAAACTTCCCTCAACAAATAATCGAAATGTGAAGTTCGCCGGAAGATCCAGGAACGCGAGTGAACCTTGTTCCCGGTTACATTTCACCCTAAAATGTAAGAATATTATTAACTTAGGTAGTATATAAGAGCTATAATATTTGATTATTATTATGTTAGAATATATATATATAGTAATTATTATATATATGATAAAATATATAGTACGATATATTATATATATTATAAATATATTAATCTTATTATGGGTTATTTATACTTAGTTTTTATTTACATTCAAACAATACACTATTAGGATATAAAGGATATAATATAGCTGGGTAAGTGTTTATAAGTTATTAAGTATTTATTTCATTCCTATTCACTATTGTTGTCGGGGGGGGGGAAAAAAGTATCAAAAACGTGTCTTTGAATACATTGAGTTCTAGGAAATAGGAAATAAGATTTTACAATGTATGAGTGAAGCTACAGAATATGAGGAAAGAATTCAGCAGACCAAGCCAAGGAGACTGTACTAAGATATGAAATTGGGAATGGTTCACTATTTTATACAGGGAAGCTCTCTCTTTAAAAAAGAATCTCTCGAACGAAACCAATTGCTTTCGATTCACTTTGTAGATTAAAGTTTTTTACATTCGACCAAAAATTACGTAGGTACCAACACTCAGAAAGCATTCTTTAAGATACAGCACAATGCAAAAGTAATGAAATTCAGTTAGTGTCATGACAATTAATTCCACCGGATAAAGAGTAAGAGGACTCATCTCTGAAATGCTGAGAAACTCACTATAATATCAGAATTTTAAACTTAAAGAAATGTGATTATCATTCAGGCAATGGTATTAGCCAAACACAATAAGGTTTTTCTATATGTCAACTTGGCAGTGATGACTATTTTTTCAGATAAATCATACTTGAAGCAGTTAAACGGTAGTGTGATAACACCTTGCAACAACTCTCATTTGTCGAAATTAAGATCTAAAACCTGTTGTATACAGGTGCTGCGTTTCATCATTATTTAGTATTTGACAGTAGTGTTGTGTGTGCCTTCATTTGGAACAGAATCTCATATTTAACTCTCATGATGATAAGCAGACAACTTAGAATTACTTTAATAGAACGCAAAAATCAAGTTCTCTCTTATTTAGCAAAAACTTACTATTGCAAAACCAAAAAAATTAATAACTCTGAATAAGAAAGTGAAAATGAATTTTGTCCATTCAGAAGATGTCTGTTCTAAATTACTAAATAAATTATAGATTTTCTAAGCATATAAAAATATAGTAAAATAGTTTATACTAAATATACTTTATTCTATTAAATATTGGATTAACAATTATAAATAATGAATTACATTTCAAATACACTTAAATTAGAAAAAAAATTTTTAAACACACATTATTAAATATTATATATAAATTTTAACAATCGCTTTTACTTTCAATAATTACACCTTGATTTTTATAATAGTAATTAACATTAAATGATTTCATTCTAATTTCACTAAATTCATGTAGGTAATTTATTAAACGTATTAAGATTATTCTCAGTCAAATATATGATATGCATTCTTTCAGAAACGCGTCAATCCTACGTATTATCTACTGGTCAGAGAGTAATTGCATCACTTACAATTTTATAAATACTATATAGATCATAATTTATTCTCACTGATATATCAATAAATGAATTATGGTAAGGCTAGACTGAATACTTTACAATGCTATAAATAATATATAAGATTATTTCTCATAATCACTTTTTACTACGAGAAGTTGATGATACTTAAGTGAAGGATATAAGCTATAAGTATAAGCTATAATACTTATAATAATTATAATAAAATACTAAATTATTATAATAATAAAATCATTCATACTCAGATTAATAAAGGCTCGATGGTAATGGAATGAAAGTATAAATAACTCTATAGTATAATTTAACATATTCTTTAGCGTGTCGTAATAGATATAGGATAGGATATTAAGTTAATATATATTTTATAGTATTTAAAGGGATAAACTTAATCACTATATGTATTCTTAAGTATCAAGGGCTAACTTTAAATTTTTAAGCACATCAAATTTATACAAGTATTCAATAAAATAGACAAATATTTTTATCATGGGTTCCGTTTGACGATTTTAGGTATTTCTTGAGGATAATGACATTTTTATTTTTCTATTCCCTTGTAATTCACTATTCATCCTGCAGTCAATATAGTATTATCAGAAACTTTGAAACCATACATCTTTATCCTTTATTAAGACCCTCCACCAAATTATTGTACATAAATTAACTGATTCAGAGAGAGAGGAATATTAGTTTAGAATATTAGTATAATATGTTAAAAAGATCAGATTGTCGACTAAAGATATTACCGTCAAAGTGGTCTTGAAAACTATTAAGAATATTTATAACCACTGAATAAGAAGAGATTTGCCTTTGATATTGATATTTATTATATTGACAAAAATAGAAAAAAGAAAATAATATTTTGTGAGGGGTGGGGTGTTATTGTATGGATGATTTTAGTCAATGTCAGTTAGTAGAGATAAGAAGAAATCTTTCATAAAAACTTATTATTTAACTTTTCAATTAAGTGATAACTGTTGTTAATCATGGTATGAAGAGTCAGACCTTTTTGAGAAATGTAGGTTTCCGGAACCAGGAACTTAAAAAGTCACAACGAGGTGGCGGATATACCGATAGAAAAGGATTGTCAGTTCTGCTAGGAGTGGATGTTGGTGAAGCCATTTATAGCATATTGTATGATAGTAACTACTTGTCGACGAACGAACATAGCAACACACACACCTTAAAACACACACCGATCCTACACACATATCACACAGTATAGAAGCACAATTTAATATAGTTATATATGATGTGTGGTTTGTAATACCAGGTTTAATACACAAATACAAAAAAAATAAATAAAATAAAATAAATAAAAATAAAAATAAAAAAAAAAATAAAATAAATAATAAATAAACTACAAAAAGATAAAACAAACTATACTAGATAAATGTAAAGATAATCTGAAGCTAAGTCATAAAAATATTCAAAATAAGAAATACTACCCATAAAATATAGTGCAAATAATCTTGGAGAGAGACAAAAAAAAAAAATAACAAAACCTATTGCAATAACAAACGATAATAATAATAATAATAAATATAAAAAATAAAAAAAAAAAAAATAAAATAAATATAAAATGATAAGCATACTTACCAATACTAATAGAATAAAAAAAAAATATAAAAATCTCATATAGAGTTACGTTACTTATGCTAGATTTGCGGAGAAAAAAAAAAAAATATAGAAATAGTCACACAAATGAATGACTATAATTACCATAACAATTATAAACAACATTCGAATTGTCAGAAAAAGAGAAAACACTCCCAAAGATGATCAGATAAAAACACAAAGAAACAATAAACGAAATATTAACACACTAAAATACCAGTAAACTACCAAATTGATTTAGAATAAAAAAATAAACTCATTCAGTACACGAATATTAATAAAGAAACAATTATAAGGAATACATGAGCAAAAATAATCACTAAGCCATACTAAAACTCTCCAAAAATAACTCCGAGCAAAAGAGACAGAATAACTATCAAGAAAGGCATCACAGTATATGACACAATTCAATCAAAATTCAAAAAATAATTATCAAGGCTAAATAATCATAGAACAAATAATATATATCAACGTAAGTAAAAATCCTACAAAACATAGCATGAACGCAGCTAGAGAAAAGCTATGAACTAACATACAGACCTAAAAAAAAGAAGTACAGAGAAAAGAAAGGCTCTAAAAAAAACGAAGGGCACTATATATAAAAAAAAACTATATAAACTACAAAAAATACAAAAAAAAAAAAATTAGAAAAATCTCTTTTTACTTATGTTTGAATAAAAACATCATTTTCAAATTTGGATTTTTAAATTACCACACATAAAAATAATATAATAGATGAATGAAAAAATATGACACAAAAAAAAAAGAAATACAAAAAAAATAGAAAAAAAAAAAGTAAAAAAATACAAAGAAGTAAAATGGTGAACACAAAAACACAAAGAGAAAGAGAAATAAAAAACACATCAAAAAATATAAATCAAAAAAATATAAACATCGTAAAAAAAAAAAAAAAATTGAGAAAAAAAGAAACATGAAAAGAAAAAAAACAAAAACAGAAAGACAACATAAAAACCTCTCACAGAACAACTCACACCGAAAAAAGATAGAATAAAAAAGCCACAAAAAAAAAAAAAAAAAGAAAATAATATCACAATAAAAGAATAATAATTAATAATCATATTAACTAAATTTAGAGAATTTATATATATATAAATAAGGAATAATTCAAACATAAATATATAAAACAAAACTACACAAAACAAGAAATTCATCGAATTAGTACATAGCACAACATTACTTTTCGACACATATGGACTTCCCATATAATAATCAATTCAAGCTTGGCAATTAAACTACCGTGTAAAGGTAGCAAACAACTAATCATTAGAATTCCAACATAACGAACTATGATTCACTATACAGATTATAATGATTCACACTAGAGAAACCTACTACAAAAAACCTAATTATAGAATATTGAAAAACTTATATATACAAAATAAAAGACCATAAATAAATCAAGCAACTTGGCTCATTAGGAAAATGAGAGTAAATTATCATAGTAGTAACTTTCGACTCCTGAATTTGATTACCTGTAGGATCGGAGGTAGTGGTTGCTTGATGCCGGAGTCATCTTTAAAGTTACTGGATATTTGATAGAGTGGCACTCAGAATAGGGAAGTCTCCATGTCTTTCTGGATTTTCTGCTGACGGAAATTTGCAAATTCCCAATTTCGCTGGAAAATTCCCTGTAAATATAGTTCTCGGTGATGGTGGAGTGACTCAATCATCACGCTTTCCTATTGTCATGATTGGTGTTACACAGGAAGAGTTTTTCAAAACTAAAGGAATTCCTACATATAATTGCCAAAAGCGAGAAAGAGCTTACAGTGTTGCATTTTCTTTTTTAGAGGTTAGTGCAAGGCAGAAGATGTATCCTCTCGTGAATCTACAACTATTGAAAACAAACTAACCAGTAAGAGCATTATGTGTCAGCATTGAGATTCTCAAAATACATGGTATAATCGTCCTCCACGAGAGCTGATCTCTAAAGAACTGTTGAGCTTTTCTTCACTCGAATAGTGAGAGCTCACGTATGATTGATTTTGTCCTGGTAGAAGAAGGTATACAATGGTTGTGCTTTTACGTGAGATACGTTGATGATACATGAATCATTTTTAAAGTAATAATACGATTATCTAATATTGGAGATGATTCATCACTTCCGACAATTATATTAATTTCTGTAATTTAATTGTAATTACTATTTCATTTAGGACATCGGTTGATTAGTGTTGATGTTTTAGTGATAAAATACAAATCTATCAGTTTTGAAGAAGCATTCATGATCTATAATAGTTTTGTGCTGTGGAATGCACCTTATTATCTATCGTGAGTCGATAATAATTAGAAATCATAATACTGTAGTTTCTATGATTGTATTAATCGAGCTACTTGATTTGTAGTGAGATATTGTTTAGAAGAATCATAATTCAGAAATAAATTGGCTGTTATTGATGATAAAGTTATAATTAATAGCATTCTTTTTTTTTTTTTTAATGCTTCTTTTTACATTTATTCTTAGGACAGAGACTAGTTTCCTTTCAATTTTTTGTGTGATGTGTTTATACTTAGAGTTAAGAGATTGTAACTATATAGAGTAGAATAGGTTTGTATGATGTGTAGTTAGAAAGAAGCAATATAAAAGTAAAAAAAAACATATGCATAGTAAAATGAAAAAGTAAAAATAAAATATTTCATTGAATGTTTTATCAAAGTATATAAGGTATAATTGAGAAGGATAGCACGTATATCTCAACTCACACCAGTGTATAGCAGAAATTTAATCAGTAGTATAATGCAAATTCAATTATGATCCTGTGATAATGTACAGAACATAGATGTGTGTATGAATGTGTGAGTGTGTGGTTTATACTATTTTTGGGTCAGAATATTGCCGTGACTGAAGCTATATATTGTCTATTTAGATGAACGAATAAAGTCGTAGAAATTAGATGAAATGATGCGCGTAGTGAGTGAGACGCGTGCTCTTGTATTTAAGGAATAAGATAATTATCTCATTCTTGGAGGATCAGAGAGTAATTTAAGTTACGAGAAGTGCAAGAGCTAATATAGAGTAAGGATAGAGAAGTTCGAAAATCGAAAGATACTACGCATCGTCCAGAAATTCAGCGTACTGCGCACTCACTCTCTCAAATGGCAAAAGTAGGAGTCTCTAAGAATATCGAGTGTAGAGAAATTGGACAAGGCGCGACATGACTGAGGTATTATGAGTTACTCTCAAGACCTAAGAACATTTGCTGTGAGGACTCATAATTACCGAGGTAGGCGAGGAGCAGGCAAACGCTGCTGTACATAGGCTTAGTATAATAGCCGCTAAAGAGTAGAATATTGGTGTTAAACTTTCGAAGAAGAAGACGTACGATTGTGCTCAACAGTTGAAGCTTTTTTATTGTGACGTGTTGTTTAGAAGAAGACATGCTTGTATACTTTTTATTTGAAGATTGAATACTTTTTTACTTATGTTGAATAGATTAACATCTTTTTTAAGATATTGAGATATTGGGTGAAATAATTGTGAAGCAATAAGGTGCCTTTTCAAAACACTGCTTTGTGATAGATATAGGGTGCTAAGACTAAACATAAAGTACATTGACGACAATTAGCAAGGTCTGAGTAGCAAATGTAACGATAAAGCATCCCTATTTTCCATAGCAGCATTTGTACTACTCATTTTCGAATGATGTATTTTAAACTCAGAACGATAGAGCGCTTGTATGCTGATATTTAAACAAATACTGTGCAAATCAATGGAGTGTTTTATTAGTAGCTAGATTTTCTCTGAATGAATCTATCAATTAATACTTAATCGATATATTGAAGTAGTGTTATTATTAACATAATAAAGTATTGAATTTTTAATATATTATTGGTATTATATAATATAATATTATGAATTTATAATATCCACTTTCCCTGGGTTTGACAGTATTTGCTGTAAGTTATACACTCGCTGTTTCTGAGATTAAATACATTTTGAAAATCGAAGGGTTTCATGATAAATAAAAGAAACTAACAGGAGCGATTTATAGTTGGATGTATATTATTATATATTATTATTATTATTATTATTATATTATTATATATTATTATTATTATTATTATTATCATTATTTTATTATTTTATAACCAACTTTAGTACAGTATAATTATAAAATTGAAATATATCGCACTTATAATATCATTCTCTTCGAGTACGTATACTCGTATATGTGACATTATATTATACTATCTGTAGAGAGAGTCTTGCAGGATATGTGTATAACATAAGGATTCCTAATAGTAATAATGTATATCAAAGTAAGACCACCCAATGATTAAATGGATGAGGAAATGATTAAGTCAGTAGTGAAATTATGTTGATTTAGTTAAGGACAACATCGGAATATATTATATATATTTTAGGCCATGTTTAATATTAGTATTGAATAAAAAAGGTAAATGATGTATAGCATAGTAAATGTTAGAAAGTCTCTGGTACTAAATCTTTGGTGAATGCAATAGATAAATCTTAGAGTGCACTGGGGTATTCTGTACTAATGAATAGGTATTACTCGTAAATGTAGTTAACGCACTATAGTGAATAACTATATGGTTAATTGAATAAGAGTGATAGTATCAAGTTGCAGTCTGTTCACATATATACATAGGTATATACTTTAGGTAGTTTGTGCTGCTATAAGTGTACAGTAAGAAATTTACCAAAATGTAAATATATCATACACGTATTAGGAGTTGCATGTATGTAGGCTAATGATAAAGTAAATGTATTAGTGATAAATGAATTATTAAAATGGTTTTGGTCATATGTCGAGAATGAATAATGGATTGTAGTGATCGTGATAAAGCGTTGTACTATAAGTGAATGTAGCGTATATGAGAAGCAACTGGTGAATGATGGTATTATACTCTAAATAAGATGTCTGAAGGTTAAAAATATTGTAATATATCTTGTTATGAACTGCAATATAATAGGCATAATAGGAGTTAGAATATGCGTGTTTTATAGTAAATGGTGAAATTTATTGGTCTGTATACTATATCAGGGTATATAAACCTTGTAAAGATGATGAAACCATCACTAATAGTGGAGAGTACAAACTAAATTGTATATGTATTAGTGTTTACGAGTCGGCCCCATCAGCATGTGCTTGTGACATTTGAATGGGTTTGAAAGCACTCCGTGGATATATTGGAGTAGACTCTAGTGTAATTTCTCTAAGTCACATCTCTCGCATATGTGATTAGTGTCCGAGAATTATAGTTAATGCTACTATACACAAACTCTATTACTAATTCACATAATTAATGCCACGGACTACAGAAATAGCATATGACACTATCTTTACAGTCCACTCAAGGCTAAGTTTAAATTAAATAATCTATATAATTATTTTATTTAAATGTAAGTTCGAGATTGTTTAGCTCACTGTCTTTAAAACAAAAATTATTAGATTTTTTGAAATTTAGTATACCTATACTTAATCTACGTAGTTCTTCAATGGTATAACAAGTTATGTGTTTTCTCTCTAATTCATACAGTAAACTCTCCCTCTCAAGCCCGCCACAACGTATACAATTAGTCTGTAACTCAGTGATATGTGTGCAGATTAAACGATTTATTTGGATGGCCTGTTGACAGATTTTAACTTTGTTTTATACGTGCTAATATTTGAACTCAACAAATGTTGCATTTAATATAACGACTCAGCTGTTAACTCACCTCTTCGACTAGTGACATAATCAGATGAGTCTTAAAAGACTTAACCCATGATTTGTCATATATATAATTTAAAAATATCTTAATTAAATTATCACTCACACAAATATAAGGATAAAATGTGTAATTAACTGAAAATAGAAATTTCTCATTAGCTAATTTGTTTATGACTCTATAGTAATGTTCGAATAGTTTTAATTTGCTAATACTGGTAGAGGTACATGATAAATATAACCTGAGAGGACGTCACTCTATCATTACTTCCCCATTCACTCTCTCGTGACTTAAGGATTGTAGAGGAAATCATCTAGCTTCCTTTCATTTGCACTCCATCACGATCACACCACGATACAATTTTAAGATAACTCCAAAATTTGATGGTGTACTTTAGGTTATATCCCTCCACTTTCCTCCTTCTTCTTGAAAAAATTTAGTAATACTTCAAAATTTATCAATCACAACCAAGATGATAGGATAGTTAAGCAATTAGTTCACTCTGTTGATCTATTGTCTTTATCTGAGTAAGGAAATTACGATCTCTTTTTCTATTTGGCTAACAAATCATAACTATTTCTATCTTCACAGTTAGCTCAGTATCGATTTGCATTAACATATCATGCATTTAAGGATTATAATATAACCTCACTCTCCGTTTTGTACCAAAGGAACATTAACAGCATTTATACTCGAATAATTGATAAGAAATGAAAATCATATAATCTCAGTCTCTTGTGAGCGTTTTCTACGTCAGATGCAGTCTATTGAAGGAAAGACTTAATAATCATAACTAACTAGTTTGTTCAACTAATGGACATTATTGAAAAGATGTAAGATAAAAGCTTTAATTTGACACTCATGTATTACAAGAGATAACTACTACTAGCACATAAGATTTTTATCACTAGTAAGCGGACACATTTCTCAAAGATACACTATAAATTATAATATAATACTAGAGTTACTCCTATATCTAAGTTACAAGTCTACTTGTTGATTCACTCTATAAATGATTTTGGTAATCGACACTCTGGTTCTGTATGAGCCAGGTTGCATTCTATCCTTTTGCGCTTATGGAAGACTATTATATTAATTTTATATATTTATTCTATCTATTATGTATAGGTAAATTTGCAAAATATCATTATCCTCTCTCAGTATTATATGACCAATGTGTAAGAATATAAGTTAGATTATTTAATTTATTATTATCCTTATAGTATCTAACTCTCTCCTCAATAATATTCACCCTCTACTCACCAAGAATTACTGCGTTTTTTGTTTGAAATAATTCTGTATTATTATTTTATAAATTTATTTTCTCATCCATCATTTGGTTATATGTTAATTTCTTCATCAAGTTTCTAATTTATTAATTATCCTCACTGAGTTATTAAATATTATATAATTACACATTATCAATTATACCATTATAACTACTACTGCCATTTTATTACTATTATCTTACTATCTTTCATTATTAGTTTTGTTCTCAGCAAAAAATTATAATATTCTTCTACAGATCACTTCTATATTTTATGATATATTAATATTAATATAGACAAACCAGTTGCTTATTACTCTAGAAAGTTATCATCACCTGAGCAGAATTATAGTACAACGGAGATATTCAATATTACACATCCATTCCTTCGTAAATGACCAATAACCATTTTAAATTATTATTATTTAATCTCTTTATATATTATATTTCCACACCAACTCTAACTCTACCTTATACGTATTATATATTCATTTAGACTTTTTATTGTTATTTCGGAGCTACAAACTAATAAAACTCTGTAGTACTTTTTTGATATTCTATGTAACAATTATTCCTTTTGTGGAGGTTATTTAAATGAAGAATTTGAAAAAACACTTTATGATAAAGTACATAGAGGTAGCGATCATTTTTCCCCGTTATATAGACTTCATAATATAACACATTCATTCATCACTATTGAAAAAGCAAAGAGGTTTGTTATCAGTTAATATAGTGATGTCATAGCCGAATAGAGCCTTATACATATTGTTGTTTGTCTATACAAAATACACTTTTTTGTTCATCAACATTTAAAATAGATGTACTCCGAATAATGTAAGAATAATGAAACAATTCAATTACTAATATATATGTCTCACATGCATAAGACACATATCTACAACACTGTTTGCACATGACATCACACCCTCTCCCACCCCTACCCCCCACATCATCTCTCAAATCTTAGTAGTTAGGCAATTATTACATTGCAACCTCCGTTCTCGTTTATTTACACATCCTGCCAAAATGCTCTACCATCGCGCAAATCTTAAATATCAGGCGACATCTCATTAAAATAATTAATAATAATATAAAACTTATAATATGAGTATCTAAGTTTATTAATCTCCTTCGTTCAAGTTTGATTTTCTGTTGCAAAAAAATAAAAATAATAATTATATATATGAATATGAATACTGAAATTATAAAGAATCTTCTTCACTCTTTTTTTTTTTTTTATTTTTTTATTATTTTATTTCTTCTACAGATATCAGATTTATGTTCATTACACACTCTACTGCGGCAAGTATTTCCGTATTTCTTTTCTAGTAAGACAAGGACTGTTATTCATTCAGAACCTTAAAGAACAATAAAACACCAAACACCATATATACTAATAACTAAAGCCATCACAAGATTATCCCTATTAATACCAGCCATCTCACACATATGTCTAAACGCAGAATACTGAAGCCCATAAAGGTTCTGCGTAGTCTTGGACATCTAGTAGGCGAATTTATAAATCTATCATTATTACATATCATACATCAGTCAAAAAACATAAATGATGTGCCGATAGTATATCTCCCATCAGCTAGAGAGAGCTGACTAGGCAATGTTAATAAAGCAGCCTTATTTACCAACCAATCGCAACTAACGCTCGAGATTTAATCTATACAATCACAGCATATCGCCTGACGAATTTGCCAAGAGCCAACACATGCGATAAACGAGGACGAACAGCCAGCATGTATCTATTGCGCTGGTCAGGAACTATACAATCAGAAGACTGTATTTCACCCCTCGTGTCTACATGCTTTCGACGCGATCACTCTATAGCCTAATATAATAGTATAGAGTCAACGCCAACGTCACACGCTGTCTTCAGCGAGATAAGAGGGGTCAAGCTCTAACGGAACACACCCCAGATACGGACATTTGCTTAGAGTTCAATACTTTCTTATTAATGCACTCAGTTACACTCTCAATCTCGTACACTCTTCAATAGAACAATCATTTCCTTTAACTGACCACGTAAGATCCATCAAAATATACCTGTGGTAAGCATTTACATCCTACAGTATATTTAATCATCACTTCTCATACTATATAGATGCATCCAGGTATAAACATCCGTCCCTATTGCCACCAAAATAAACATATTCCTCTGCATAATCATCGAAACAAGCACGTATCCAGCTTTCTTACGACTTCACCTCTATCATCACTTGCCAATATATTCACATTTTCGAAATGTACGCCACTCCTAACTCACATCCCTGCGTCGGCTCGTCGACAGTTTTAGCAACGAGTATGCTATATTTATTCACCTCACATCCCTATTCATTATTCTGTTAAGATTCTCATTTCCTTGTGGGTCCCCATTCATCTTCCTTCCATATACCTTTCTTTGAAAAATTCAATGTTAGCTTTAAGTACATTCAACTATGTATTTTTTTTTTTTTACTTTTTATTGCTTTCATCACCTCATTCCACCATCCACTATTAACATTCTTACTTTTTATCACACCCAAATACTTCTCTTGCACTAATAACAAATGCATCCTATATTTGCATCTAGATTTGCTCAATTTCATCTTCACAATCAACTGATTTATTTGCTACTGTTCTCACATACTTTTCCTTATAATCCTGTTTATTCATTTCACTCCTAAATTCTCCGCCACTTCCTTCCTTTTTTCTTTCCTTTCCATCTATGCCCCCCCTAACTTAATTTTACATACACCTGCATAATGATCTGATATTCACATCCCCAACCCCTTCACTGATCTGATTTAACATACATCAACATTTCCTTCTTCACCAGCACAAAATCAATCATACTCTTCACTTCGACACCAACTCTCGTATACTTGGGGATAATCTTATGTTTAATAATGTATTATTTACACACGTATCTCCCTCCTCAAAGAAATCAATTACCTTCCTACCATTCTCATTTTCTCCCGCAACCCCCTAAGGAACCTGTTATACCATCCCTCATTCGATCACTTATCCAACCATTCAAGGTGCCCATTACAATTATTCTAAAGCTCCCCCTCCCACCCACCTCGTCCAAAGCATCATTCAGATCATTCCAGAAAATCTTACTCTCATTATTCCCCTAAGATGGACCTTGTATTACAACCACACACATATCTTAATCTTCTCAAACTTAAATTTAATCGTTAGGGTTCTAGTACTCGCACAAATATAATCTACAATAGCTTTGGTACACAAATCACTTAGCAGAATGACAACTCCTTCTCTCTCCCTGTTATTCCTCTCCACTCCAGCACACATACATTTCACCCCACACCACACCACTCGTCCTCACCATTTCCTTTCATTTTTGTTTCAGTCACAGTAATTAAATCAAATTTAACTTTCCTTAATACATCCATCACTTCTCTCCACTTCTCCTTGCCATTTATTCTTCTAACATTCCATTCTCCTAGATGGTTCTTACAGTTTCGGCGACAGATACAAGGTATTTTAAGACTATCACGATCAGGTCCGAGTCATGTATGATGATTCCTGGGGCAGAAATAAGTTATAACGGGACCCACCCCAAATATCAGTCTCCCTTACGACCGAGGAATTACATTTATCTTATTCTTTGTTCTTTCCACCATACACTGCATTTATTCGTTGATATTTTACTGTATTTTTTTTTCTGGCAATTTGAAGGGTGAATAAGTACATACCTATCAGGAAATGAAATAGCGTGTAGTATTCTCAAAAACTTAGAAAAGACAGTTTAGACGGCTATCTATCTTCTTCCTCAACGAAATAGTATGGACGCTTTTCTCGACCAAGAAATGTAAAATATTCATCTCCTAGCCATGCCGCAGATTAGACGTAGAGAAAGCAAGGTCCGATCATTAAATTACAATGAGTATCGAGATATAAAAGAACATAGATCTCCTATGCTGCAAAGGGAACCCAGACATATGATTTCTTTAGTGAGAGGAGTGCTGAGAGAGTATATTTTATTATCTCAAATCCAAAACAGTTCTCATCTCGGCTAATTTTATATTTTCGTTCACCTAAAACTGTATTTCAATTGCATGATAATATATTGAAAACTCATTTATTAACAATTATTATTTGACCACTCACCTGATACCACACCGCACTAATAAGTCTATTTCTTCAATACTAATAATTCAAGATATCTACATTATTAGATAGTCCTCTACTCGACTCATATTCTATTCTAATTGCTTCATCTTAATCATCTCTTCTATTCTCCAAAGTCACCAAAATATGCATTTGAATAGCGTTCAGACACTTAATAATATTAACAAATAATATAAGTTCAGATGGGATAAATATTTGATAAACGAATTTGAGACACAAAGATAATAATAACGTCAAGAACTTATATTAAGATAAATTATTTTCATTTAAACGAATATAACGCTACTAATATATTTTCTGAAAAAAATAATATTACTCTTAATAATAGATAAAATCATTACTATGTAAAATCCATAACTTCATATTTCTATAAATTACTACAGTATACTACATCATACCTAGCAATGCATGTAGTGTATAATCACAATATCAATAGGATGTTAATTAGATACAGCTTTCTCAGATAAGTAAACTTCCAAAAGTATAATTATCACATACTTATATATATATTGTGATATTGTGTCAGTTTATAGTGACATTAGTTCGAATACTGTAGGATATGTCAATATCTAATAACTCATCACTAGCTATCTATATCGTAAATTATATTTTTGATAATATAACAGAAAGTTTTTGATATATATATATATTTACCTATATAATAATATACCAAGCCTTTACCATTAATAAATTTACTCATTTATTATTATAATTTCTTTTTACATATTATAGTATAATAAAAGTATATTCTCAACCCAATACATGAACCATCTCTCTAATAATTCCAGTAAATAAATATTTATCATCATAACTATAAAATACACGACTGAAAAGAGAAGTGACTTTGTGTTTGATACCTTCATAGAGAATAGTCCTACCTTTTTACAGCAAAATATAATATTACTGAATCTAAACTTATCGGTAATTATTTATACTCAGATTCAGCATAGTCCTTCCTTCTAAGATTCACTTCTCAAATGTATAATATAACACTAGTTTAATGACAAAACTTCTCTGGAATTTTGTACGGCAAACTTATGCATACAACTTTCATTTATCCTAGTCAACGCTCTTTAACTATCCGCTATTCCTATATTACCACTCAGCGCTTGCTGATTATAAGCAACCTTTATAAGTATAATTAACAGTTGAAAGTAGCTATATTACTTACAAGGTATAATATAATTAGAAAAATAGAATTATTATTATAGTAGAATGTAAATCTATCCTATAAACATAACTACATTTACCTAATTATATCTAGTATATATAGGCATGTATAGTATATTACCACTACTTTAAAAGTTAGATGATGAATTGTTATCATAGATACTCCAAAAATAATAGAAATTATATCATTTCAAACATTTTCATTTAAATAAGTACTAGATAAAATAAAATAAGACCGTACATATTTAAAAATTAATAATATACTACTAGTATTCTACTTACTAATAGTTATTACTGATAGTGTCGAATATAATATCATATAGCACTAAATAAAATGTTCTTACATACACCAGTGAAATTTAAAAAGTAACTCTATAGTAGGACTTTAGTGATTCAAAAAATCATATACATATCTGGAATATTTCCTGTGCCCTAAGCCCTACTATCTCTACTAATCCACCACAAATGCTTGCCTAAATTATCCTTACCCTATTTTGAATAAAATATCACAACTGACGTATCTTAAAAAGCGCTTCTGAAGTAAGAGTCATTTATATAACTAAACCATAAATCATGCTACTGCATACTTAGTAACGTCAAGATTACTATACCTAAATAGTGAGATAATGTATATAGTAGCAATTGTATTTATCTCTATTCTGTTTATCTAGGCTCTTGATATGTAAAGCCTATATGTTATTTTAAATTTTATTATTATAAGTACAGTTATATTAATATTTAATTATAATTATAATTATTATTAAATATATTATTAATATATATTAATTATTTAGATGATTATTATTATATATAATTTATTAATTATATAATTATAATTTAGATTAAAATTAAGTAAAATAAATTATTCATATTAATGTATTTAGTAAAATATTAATTAATTATATTAATTTAACCCATATTTAATTTAATTCATTTTTATGAATAAATATATATTGCGTATATACTATTTTATATATATTCATATAATTTATAAATTTAGTCACAATATAACATCTAAGTAATATATACATATATGTATGATATAATTTCTGCCAATCTTATCTTGGTGGTTGGGGGCAATTTAAAATTTAATTAATTATAATAAAAAACCTAAGTGCGATTCATTAGAAATTTTATATAATTGATTTTTATTTATATCTATATTTAAATGATCGTTTTTGAATAAAGTTAGCGGATTGACTCACTATATAACTTTTATTATAATAATAATATATTATATAATATTATTATTACTAAACTAATTTTATATATAATATATATATAGGTGATATTATATTATATTATTATTATAGAATAAATTATATATATATTTAACTATCTATTATATATGATATATAGTAGATAATTATTGGTCTAAAGTACTTTGAGAATATAAAATTCACCTAGTGTACATCATAATATCATGTCGACCTAATAGACAGTTTATCATAGAATATTTCATATTTTAGAATATCTTATAATTATAACATCATTATTCCTTTACTAAGGTAGCCATCTACATTTATTAGTCGAATATATATAGCAAAAACTATTATAATAAAATAACTATACATTTAAATACCTCCTCTAGATTATCATAATATTAATAATGTATATATAGTATATATTACATAATACTATATACATAAATAATATAAATATTATATATATATATAAAATATAATAATAATATAATATATATAATATTTATATAATATATAATATAATATAAATATATATAATATATAATATATAAGAGTAGTAGTGTGAGATGGATAGGTATTTGGGTTCCACTTACTTCAGAACTAAATAAAATTAATTACATAATCATTATTAAAACACAAAATATTAAAATAAAAAGTAATATTGAAAATACACAAAAAATATCTTATAAAGATGAGATAAAATATATTTATGTCAAAGTGCAGGAAAGTCCCCCATCCCACCCCCGATGCCTAACTAATTCTCATACTTCTTTTGAATATACATGCAAATGTCATCTTATACAAAAGTAAATTTATTTCAAGAAGAATTGGTCGCCTAAATGATGACTTACGATTATACAATTCTTTGTTCTACTGATTGATCAATAAAGTTATGAAACAATGCGTTCTACATAGCTAAAATAATTAAATATTTACTCTTTTGTGAAAGTGTTATAACAATGACTCACGAGAGTCACATATTTTACTCACTTTACTTAATGATGGCTGTAAAATATTTAGCGTTTATTGTGGAGCAGAGGATTAAACTACTGACTCCTGTGGCATAAGAGTTCCAAAGATCATCTAAATTCCTATAAACACCTTATAGGCATAACCACATTATCACGAAATATCTCTTACTAACCAGGTATCTTCAGACAGAACTACCACACCAAGATCACTTCCACTTCATCAAATTCAAATACATACTCATCTATTACATACCACGAAGAGGCGCTATAATATAGTTGTCACAGAAGAACTGATAGCTACTATAGCTTTGTTGCACTGGAACGGCATAAATAACTGTGGCTTAGCCTCCTCTGTTCTCGTTTCCACCTATTCGATGGGAACGGTATTTCTGCGCTACACTATTACTAATAATTATTGCAAGACTAACATCTGTACATGTAGAATGAGGGATTAGGGCAATTAGTTTGTCTCCTAATTACCGATGCAGTCTCGTTTGGTTAGTTTTATAGAATTGAATCATAGCCTTTGCTTTCATACACATTCTTCCTAGATCTCCACTATTACTTGTAATTTTTTGACGTGTTCGACTCTCTCTCAGTGACCTCATAATGACCATAACGGATTTCACATATATTTTAACACCCTGACCAATTATATTCACTCACATGTATATAATAAGCTCTAAAGTAACTATGCAAAGAAAATATTAAATCATCTAGCAATCCAGGTATTAGATTATTTACATGAGTTTACAGAAAATGTAATATATTTTCTTATCTAAATGTTTAATTCATATCATGCAATCACAAGTATTAACTGGGATACTGGAGTATTAGTTAGTTTAGAGTATGTCTCAATCAATATAAGTCACAAAACATTTTTACAATCCTGTGAAGTTCTTTACTGAGACCTTAGGATATTCTTATCCACGGTATGCTACCTCTTTACTTCTACAAGTTCTTTCTTAGTAAGAAGATATATTATAGATTGATATGGTGATTTTCTGTCGTATATGTGTACTATGATTCTATATTGTCAAGAATATTGTGATATTCAAAAATTTAGCTTTATATGATTAGAGAGTGTGTGTGTGAATAAAAAGAGAGAGCTCAAATGTATAAAGAGAACATTATATTGAACAGATGAGCTGAGAGTTTCGGCCACTTTAGACTCCTCTAACACAGCGAAATCGAAGTTTCAAATGAAATAGAATATTATGATGAAATGTGCTTTTGAAGTCTGATTGCCTATTGACCTAGTTGGTCTTGAAATATGTGTTTGTGAACTCTGACCACGCTTTGGGAAGAAGCCTAGAGGAGTATAACAAGATGCAACTAGGTTTGACTTTATCACTCAAGATATATACCTGGCAATCGTTTGTAACAGAGCACAATAGTTTTGCATGCATTTTGGCAGACAGCGCACACATGCAGAAGGAAACATATGCTGTGCGCGAATTTACTTTTTCTTTTACTTCTTTGTATTACTTAAGGAATGAATGTTGTAAAAAAGCGGAGGTTATTTTATTTGTACTGGGGGTGATTAGTGTGGAGGGCCGCGAACCCAAGGACTTTGGTGCACAAGAGGGTCCATTCACCACGACAAACTGTAACGAACTTTTCTATAAAAAACAATCACTACTCATAGATCACAGGAGTTACACCCCAAGTGCTACACTCTCCGTCCTCTGCATGATTGTTTGTCAGTATGGAAGGGAATACGAAAAGAGAGTTTTTTTAAAGAAAAAATAATTAATATTTACAGAAGCTTGATTCCGCATGAATTGTCAATTATTCATTGTAGCTTGCATTTTATACTTCTGAGAGATCTTGCGACGAGATAGTTTACTTCAGTACTAAAATTTAATTGATACAGATATGTGAGTACTAGGTAAGGCTGAGTAGCTATTTTCTATTCTGTTTAATTATTTTGTACTTTTAAACTTAGCTTTTCTTTTCTCAGTAGAACATTATGTGATTAACACACCTTTACTCCTCAATCTTGTAAAAGTAAGAAGTAGTTGTGAAGAAAGTATAATAGAATGATAAATATTATATATATATTATAATAAATATTATATATTAATATTATAGTAATATATTATATATTAAATATAATATTATAATATACTATAAGGTATATTATATATAGTATTAATTAATATTTAATTATAATATAATTAATATATATATATATATAATATTATATATATATATATATATTATATATAAATATATTATAGTAATATATAATAATATATGGTATATAGTTAGTGCCCAAACTGGGCCGAGGACTGTAAACCTACTTTAACATTTAGACGATATTTACCATTATAGTTGAGTGATCACGTTGTCATATATATAAGTTCACATATGTAAATGCTCTATTAAGGTGTGTATATTTACTGTAATCTGTGAGACGATTATTCACAATTAATGACGTACAGGTATATAGTGTATACGGTGGTAAGCTTGCTTCTTTTCGACTTTTGTAGGTATCTTATCTATACTGCTCATTTATTATTCCCGATAGTACATGACACCGCCTCCTATACCCCCAGCTACTTGGGTGAATAGTAATAGAATTAAAGAAAAATAATATATATATAATAATATATATATTATTAATATTAAATAAATAATTTAATATATTATATATATTATTAATAATATATATAATATATATTAATAATAAAATATATTATAATATATATATTATAATACAAAATATATATATAGTTATATATATAATATTAATACTAGTAGTATATATATATTTCATTTAGTTTTAAAATAAAAATCAGAGGTATAAATCCTTATTAATATATATAATATGAATATATATATAATATATATATATAATTTATATATAATATATATATATAATATAATATATAATATAAAATATTATATGATATATTATTATATTAAATTAATAATATTATTATTATAATACTATATTAATATGATAATATATGATATAGTTATATAATAATAGATTTTTATCTACCCGAGTTATAAACTAAAGTGCTATGATTGCAACAGGTAAGTTATCTGACAATATATAAGTTATTGATGTTATAAATATTATTATTATTTAATATTATTAATCTCTATCAGTAAAGTTAAAACTCTTAATCCTTAGAGAGGTAAATAAGATCTTATTTTGATTATGGTGTTATTAGCGACATGAGATAGTGCAGGGAATATAATCAGCCTCTCAGCATACTAACCTCTAGCTATACATCACGCCGAAAGTGTATCAGTATTGCTGTAAATTGATCTTATTGCCACCTACGTATATAAGGCTTTGGACGTGTTATATCTCATCTTCCGTTAGATATGAGGACGGGTCTTTTGAAACAATGCTATAGATTTTGTATCAGTTATAAGATGGAGGTTCTAAGATTATATTGTAACAATAGAATCAAAATTCTTGATTATTGTAAAACTTAGGATTTACTATTTAGTGAATCAATGAGTTGTATTCATATGTGTAGTTATAAAGCTGCATTAGTGTGTTTGAGAATTTAACAAGGAAAATTATATAAGACATACTATATGCACGTAATTCTTGCTACTTGCTCAATACAGTAACTAAACTAAATTAGACAGAACATACTTAAAAATTCTTTAAGTAAACTATATCTTTCATTCTAACATTACTCTGAAAAATATTGTGTCCCGACCTATTCGATGTCGTGAGCGGGACCGAACATAGAAACTCAGAAACCCATTAAAGAGCTGAAGGAACCTGTTCGTGGAGAAACGATAAGCACTATTATTAATAGGGCATTCCCGCCACTAACACACTGAGCCAAACGATGAACTTCAACCTAGTAGTATCGATAAAGTTCCTCGAGCTAGAACTGTACTGTGGAAGTTAATAGTACAGGGCACGCTACTGCACACTGTTTTCTGATAGATCCGCTCGTCAGAGCGTAACTTAAGGCCGCGGCACTATCGATGGAACTTAAAGAGCAGATCTTTATTTAAATGCCACCCTACCTGATATATATTAATTAATAAATAAGAATTATATTATATATATAATATAATTAATAGTAATTAAAATAAACATTATTACATTATAATATAATATATAAATTATATATATAATATATATCAATAATAGTATATATATATTATAATTATAACTATAATATATTATATTATATATATATTAATAAAGTAGCTAGTACATATATTGTATAAGAACAAAAAAAATATACGATTTATACTTATATTTATAATCATGTTACTAGACAATAATTGTGATCCTAATAAAAAAATCAATTATATTTTATACTCATTTAAATATAAAATAGGAATATTTTAGCTCTTGAAATTTTTGTTCGTGAAGGTATATATATATACTGTATATTTGCATACCTGAAGCTACATATAAAAGCTATTGAAATTTCCAGGGGGATGAGTAATGAGGCCCTATCATTGCCCCACTCCTCACGGCTGACCCCATGCCTTAACTATAGATTAATTATAATTATATATATAATATATATATATTAATATAATATATTATAATATTTAATAATTATTAATATTATAATAATAATATATAATATATAATATTAATATATATATTATTATATATCTAATGTTTATAGCTATATTCGTTTATAGTTAGGTAAAATTATAATTATAAGAGTGTCTACTACTCCTTGCAAATACATGTAATTCTATTGACTCAGATATATATTTACAAATACTCTTAATAAGGTGAGAGATAGATAAATAGAAAGATTCTATGAGCTACAAGATTCTGCTACTTAGTTACATTTCCGATACTATAATTATAACTATTATATGTATATAGCGTAACTATACTTTAAACTAAATATTATAATGTACTGTATGTTAAACAATGGCTTATAGTATGATATTAATATATATGTTATTATAAGTATAATATTATATATAATATATAATATTTTATATATAATTTATATAAGTATATTATTGTATATGTATATTATTTTAATATTGAATACAGTATATTAATAGATATAATATAATATATACTTATCTAATATATAATATATATAAAATATACTTAAATATATTTTATATAAATATATATATATCCTTAATTATATATAATGGTTATATATATTATATAATATATATATTATGACTTATTCACCTTTATGGAACCTTACGCCGCCACTCTAATGTAAGGCTACATCACTATGCATGAGATCAATTTTTCCAGCAGCAAATGTGTTGAAACTGTATTATAGCTATCTAATTTAAAATACAAATGTCAATTTATAACTAACAAATCATCATTAATAATAAGCATCCTCACTATCTCGTATCAGTGAGTCTTAGAAATGAATTCGTAGTTACTAATTAGTAACACCAAACATTTCTACTGGTAAAAAATCTTTAAATACCCATAATTCAGTAGCTTAGAATAAAGACGAACATCGTACCCGAAACTTGCAGCAGTCGAGTGCACCTCAGACAATTTTGCGAGGTTACATATACCTGTAATCCCATGTTGTAATACAGAGGCGCCATAAAATTACAGGGATAGTGCACCCGTTATATTTAGTAGATGTGATTTTATAGCGCGTTTGCTTACCCATGCTATAAATATCATAGATATATAATATATAATATATATATAATAATATATATATATATATATTATAATATATAATATATATATATATATATATAATATATATATAATATATTTAATATATATCATATAGTATATATATATATGTTTGCGGAGAAGAAGCCACGCGCTGGGACTAAACACTCGTACCCGACTGGAAGGTGCCTCACTCCACTTATTCTTACAGTCGAAGGTCGATGAATTGAATAATTCGGAGGTCAAAAGATTATCCCTAGCTACTCACTCACTCTCGTGAGATATGACCTCATATAATCCAAAATTGTGTACAAGAAAGCTCACTACAGCCTCATGTGAATACATCTCATCCTGTCTTACTTCTATACACCAGTTCACCTCTGCGAGAGTCATATCTACACAAGATGTGACGTTTTAATGTTCTATGTAAGCAAGTCAACCAACTTACACCATCAGATGGTTTATCGGAGCAGGTTAAGCCTATTTCCGTAAGCGAGATTGTCTCGACTCCGTCTGCCTGCTTACTTGGTGACTAATTCAGAGAGATTGCTGAGTTCTTAATTTAAAATTCGCTAATTGTGTATATATTTACAGTCTAACCACTCAAATTGAAGTTTGTTTACTTAATCACTAAGGTTTCCGATCCTATCTATTCAATGGTTGTTCTCCTGCAGAATTTTCAGTGGAGACTGAATCCAATTTTTTACTAGTTAAAGAATAAAAAATAAGATACGTTCAAATAGAGAATCCAAAATATAAGGATATTACACACTAGAAAAGAGTTGATGTTTATCTTTTAGCTCACTCGAAAAATTGATTAAAATATATGTGGAGTTTGTGAATATATTATAAAACACACATATCCACTCCCACACAATACTGATAATATCATATTTAGTAGAAATTTCTCAAGTATTGATAATTTAATTAAGATAACTTAATAACATGGAATAACATATACTTAGAATCCAATGTATTATTATTATGTAACATAAATTCAACGACTACGGATCAGATTCAAGAGTGGAAACCAACGATTCCACATATTATTATTAATTGCAATGAAGAGTATGTGGAGAAATTACAAATTGAAACTCGGAAAATCTAGTATCCAAATATACTATACAGCTGAGATTGATTGGAAATAATAGATTTACTAGCATCTTATAGTGAACATCCAACAAGGACCTAACTTCTCAATCGCCCTGCACGACACATACGCGAGTTCAATATCTCCCCACACAATATACCAACAAACAAACGACACCAATCGACAACTACGCCAAGCATATATATATTCAAACCAACCTAAAAGAAAGACAAAAAATATATATATGCAGGATGTGAATACTCTCAATATCATAAATTCTTGTATCCACAACTCTACAAATAGATATAGACACTAAAACCTTATTTACATCTAACTTCATATTATACCTTAACAGCAACTTTTCATATTTTTAATAACACACCTTTATACTCACCTTTAGATTTCGCAAAGAGGCGCTCGTCTTCCAGATCTGCGCACACATTCATACACGTAGTTGCTGGTCCTGAGTATAGTAAACGCAACAATAAACGTTATGTTAACTACACATCTTCGCACTATCCCATAATAACATTACATCTAAGTTCAAATCTATACCTAATATGAATATGAAATTATGACACAAACTGGTAATTTCAAACTTCACTAACCTGGAAAATCTGGACATCTAACTTCCAGTACTTCTGTTAGTCTAATGTTAGTATGTTTTTGTACACGTGATAACCACATGAACAGTCACCAATGCTTTATATGTTTTAAATTTAGTTTACTAATATCTATCATATTAAAACATCAGTTAATATTCATATGATAGTCTCTCTCACAATATCATTTTCTAGCAACAACTAAAAAGGAAAAATAATTATAATTAATAAACATTTACTAATATAATAAAAATTGGTAATAAACTACATCAATAAAATAAATAATTAATTAATAACTCTATCTAATTTCCAGGCTGGTCAACATCATATTGATAAAATCTTTAAACTAACTAAAACAGTACAACGGAGAGTACCAGTCGTCAATGGACACAAACTATGCACGAACAACTCTCCCTTATAGTCCGCCCACGCTAAATCTAAACCAGCCCACCCCCTTCATCCACTTCGTTCAGAGAAAAGACTGGGTGAAAGAGCGGCCAAGCAGCCACCCTAGATGTTCTGCAACCCAATAGTCGATTAGAGACACCAAGCATCAATCGGACTCTTACATAATAATCACTACAATTAACACAATTTTTCAAAAAGTATTAATATATTTATATCAAATTATTTATTAACCCTATGGGCCTTAGCAGGGACGAAGGATAACGAATCATAGAACTCTCTCTCTTCGGGAACTCCTGCATACTAATAGACGAGAAGCTCTTTTCCGACTCCACACCAGAGAACCTGTACCGTAGTACAACGTCTTAACGCTGGAATCCAGAGCAGACTCATATTCAAGGGATACATGGGAAATAACAAATACAAGAAGGAGGTTGAGAGACACCAATAGCCACAGACTTTACACACCTGACTTTTCTATTCCACAAACCACTCTTAATACCAACCAATTAGACACAGACTTGGGCTCACTCAGTGTATAATTTGACTAATAGCGAGCAAACATGATTGAAGAATGACCACTATATTCAATACATGCTACATCATAATAGATAATTAACTTATCTTACACCCCTATTAGAATAAATTTGAGGGAAAATAAATTTATAACGGGAACTGTGTTACATATATCAAGGGTGAACTTCGGAGTTAGTTCTTGGCCGGGAGATTCATCCCTTAATTCACAAATGAAATTAAAATTGTATAGGTAATCAGTAAATTGAAAATCCACCCTTTTATGATATTATCTAAAAGAAGTCCCTTTAAAGGGCTTCTATTTTTCTAACTATCTATATAGGTGTGCTCTACCAACCTCCTTATATTGAAGATTTTATGATATGGAATAAACAATTATTGTCAGGTCCCTATCGGACAATGTGCTCCTTCGCCATTTTAGGTACTTGGTATGAGGTGAAAATACAATCACAAGGAATCATCACGTGTGAAGATACCTTTGATTTAAAGCGTGAACTTGTAGTAAAGCGCACATATATATAAACGTTGCTGAGACTTCCGTGATCTTGGGCATGACCTAGAATAGCGTCCACGGAACAGATCATCAAGTACGTTACAATATGGGTTCACAGGTTTTTCCACTCCTGCATAATTTATTATTTAATCACATTACTGCTAGGGACCATATGACTATATGGTCTTACAGTTGTGTGTCATTAAGGGTACCTTATAAGACCATTTGGTAAGGCAAGAAACTTTACAATTATAACACTCCTGACTAACCACCTCACAGATCTAGGAGTTGTATAGTCCGAGATATAGGTATTCTGGAACCGACCAGATATTATACTTCGGCATTATCCACTCTGATAAAAGTACAATTAATATTCGGCATAAACGAGTCTATAATGATAGCGATATTTATGTTAAAAATAAAATCGTTAGTACAAATATATTATCTATTTATGAGATATAGCACCAATCTTCATCAAATCTAATTTCAGGGACAAATTGGAATATACAGATATTTATAAAAAACTAAACTCATTTACTCACTCTCTCACTTTTCTCATGAGTATGGTAACCTCACAAATGCTTATTTAAAACTATTATAAGGTCCCACACTATTAAACTTCATTGAAACTTAGTGAATATACTGATAATAATTAAATATCATTTCAGTTTGTTTAGTACTAAAGTACTAAATATTCCAAATATCAGAAATTTTAAATTTTAACTTATATTAGAAGATGAGTATTGAGTAGAAAAATAATTATATTTCACAGGGTATATCAAAATATAACTTTATAAAACAATGGACGTATTATGATGATCTCCTTTTCCACATAGTAATGATAGAATAAAGGATATTACAATAATACTTAATTCATTGTAAATAATCTATATATCCTCTGTCATACCTATGAAACTTTAATTAAAAATCATGAGCGCTATATATATTTTGTACAAATAAAAAACAAAATGAGTGAAAGAGAACATAATGCTTCGTTCTTTTGTATCTTACTTTTAAAAGAAATAGACGAGAAATTTAATGAGAATTACACGAAGCAGTGGTTCCGATTCGGAACTATACTCCACGAAATATAGTATTTATTTTATGTAAAAAATTCATATATTGTTATAATATTTTTAATTGATATATACAATAGTTAATTCAAAACGAACTTATTGATTGTATTTTGCTAGAATTGTAATAAGCAATCACACAAGACTTCTATCTAGTATGTAAATTAGTCTACGACTCATAAGCACGTAAAATACATTACAACAAAAATTAAAAGAATCAACAATATAAGGACAGAGAAAACATAACATACATAAAAATAGAATAGGATTGTTTCTACAATTAATATATTGAAAGTTATTTTCTGTACGATAAATCAACAATAACTAGTAAAGCATTTACTCCATCCAAATAGAACAATTCCATATATTATGTAAAAAAAAGTGAGATAATATATACAGTTCTTAATTAAAATTATTAGAAAAAAAAAAAAGGGATAAATTAAGTAAAACATGGAAAATGCGACTTAAAAATCTTTATTAGATTTACTATAAGTCTGAATAAATAGTCCTTATTTGCTCACATATATACTAGTAGCTTTTACTAATAATCAAAGAATAATAAAAACAATAAAAAAAATCTAATATATTTATATAAATAACATAATATAATTAAATAATAATAGAGTTATATCATACAATCAATAGAAGTGACTATTAGATAAGTTAATAAATATTAACTTAGTAAAAATATTTATGAAAGCACTAAACATTAATTTAAAAATATAAACTGTTTTTTCATAGTCAATTCGTTGCTTATATCGGATAATAATACTGTATTCTTTTAATAAATGGTAATATAATAATTAATATAATAATAAATTAATATGAAATTTTAACTTTAAAAAAAATATACTAGTTAATAAATAAGCAATTTATAACATATTAATTAATATATTATTATAGCATAATTGACCCGATCATATTTTTTATAATCGGAGTCTTTATATTGAACCAAACTAGTAACACACTGAAGAGCTAATTAAATTACTTAATAACTGGATGTATTAATGATATTCTGCAGACTCTACAAAATTAACATCTTCTTACCTCTTAAATGTACTACTAATCAAAATTCACGGCTGCTATAAGAATTGAAAATAGAATGAAAAATATCGCAACAATAACTTCTTATCTCTAACACACTTCACTCTCATCATCAACTGCTGATTCCTATCAGAAATAAATATCCCACAATGAAGGTAATAGAATTCAAAAATAATAATAGAATTAATAATATATAATTGCTTTTCTTATATTATAAATACAATTATTACCGAGATTAATACACTTCTCGAATCGAGGAAAGTAAGGATGCTGTGCCACACATAGAAACTCTTGGACAAATCTTCGAAAAGAGAGCGATTTTGTGGTAGCAATTTAGTAAATTATTCTATTAGACTCATTTTTCTTTATTTCAGAGCTTTTGCTAATCCAAATCTAATTAAATCATTTTTCTATTAAATAATTAATAGCGATGAAGTGACATTCTGTATAAATAGGAGTGCCTGGTATAATATTATGATTTAATATATCACACACGAGAAGAAGTCTAAGGATTTGATCAGAGCCAACGCAATGTAGAGACCAATTCATTCTTCCAGAACTTATCCATAATTCCTCAAATAAGCAGCCGCGCTATAATAAAAGTCATATTGAAATATAAAATATGTACAATCGACTGTATGTCTGCGTGATATCAACGCTATCTGTCTGAGGATTTGAGTGAATGGCATAAGCATACCAATGTTCCCCAATGTCTAAGCACAAACATGTAACTTTCATTAGTGATATGAAACTCTTGCAACGTATAGAGTCGCGAAAAACGTTATAGACAACAAGAATTTAAGGGGTTAACTAAAGGCCTTTTAAGAGTAGGCTTCGAACAGGACCTGCTTTCCTAATTGTACCTGAAAAACAACACTCGTGTCAGACAGTAAGAGATAATGGATAAATGCTCACGACAAGAATTATATCAATAGATGAAATGAGAGGCTCCTTTATTGGATACTTATAACAGTGGAATATGTCTGGCCTTATAAAATATTTTACTCACATATTCCTCACAAGTATATTTGACTGGTGACAAATAGTTTTAGATCTCAAATCGTGTAATTTGAAAATCTTGACTGAGAGATACGCCCTTTTATACTTCTGAAGGAAGTATACCTTCCGTGATTAGTTGCGCTGACCAAGAACTCACCTTCCAGTACGCAAAGCCTGTTTTATACGTGTAGAGCGTATTTATAGTTAAATAAATATATCCGGATACGCATATCCTATGCTCCAAATTAATAGTAAAACTCTTTAAAGTGTTCCTTTCAGATCCTTTAAAAGTTCCTGTGAGTTTGGTGATTGAGTTCCCTTAAAGTTTTGGTTTTTTTATAGGTCCAAATATTTTTTGGGATTCCATGTTCTAAGTTTTTACTATCATAACCTTAGCTGGCGATCACAATGTATTTCCTATATCTAACGCCAACTAATAACTATTCTCACTGGATTATTTGAAAATGTATGCTGACTTTTAATACACCATATAAGGCATTTCTTTAAATAGCTTACAAATTCATTTACCATAATAACAATAGCAGTTGAATTTCAACATATAATCACACTATATAATGGGTATGGAATATAATCCAAATAACTAGACAATATGTTAATGAACTCATTTATACAAATTATAAGTCTGTTTATTCAATTAGGTACCAGGAATATTTATATTGCAGATATTATTACACTATATTTAAATTTCCTATATAGGTTAGTATCTTATACTAACTAATAAACGGCAATAATACTACCGTCAAGCTGATTTTCTGAGGATCAAGACCACAGTATGAATCGAGAGAAATAAGGGAAATACATGAGAGGTATCTTGTAATATTCGAGCAGAACAGAACGAGTTTCATGAATTGTTTTCTATTGATTCTTATTTGTTAAGCCAAGGTAGTACTCCATTCTGAATACCAATCATCTCCGCCATACTCAAGTAGAATCCTGACAGTTGTGGAGCGTTCCGCGAGACTCAAGTTTCTATATACCTCGATAGATAGTGAGTATAGTGATAATTTATATAGCCTATACTATACCCTACGTCTTATATAGTGTAGTTCATCAAATCTAGTGAAGAAGTACCGACTTTTATTTTTGAATTTAATAACTTACTAGTAATAGTAATCGTTCTCTTGTCGAGCTTCATGAAATATGAGATAAATCCGCAATAAGAGCTAAACATATAAACTCTCCTCCAACTTAAAGTAGTCAAGTAGATCTACCATATCACTCGTGCGTTTACGTTTGATTCTTGAATTTCGCAACTACTGACCTATAATTTAATTTGAAAGATTATTCATCTTCTGTACCAATAATAAAGATAACATAAATAGTACCTACTCACTATTAAGTTACCCTTATACCTAAATTAAATTAATATATGATAGTAGTATCAGAAGTAATATTAAAAGATAGCTGAATTACTACAAGTATATCTCTCATATTATCCAATACACCCGAATTGGTAAAAACAGTATCTCATATTGATCGCTTATTATTAAAAACCTAACCATATGAGATATATAAGAGTAAGCTCATGATAACTGAATGAGGATCAATCTATACATCCACAGCTTATGAATCTGACAATAAAGAATCAGTTATATATCATATATATATATGAGGGACATTAATGAGAGAACCGTAGACACATTTATTAAAAAGGGATGTTAGACTCTCATCTTATATATTAACGAGGATTCTAAACCAAATTCAATCAGATATCTCATGTACTAATATTCTACCTGACGTAGTATAAGTACTGAGTATATAGAGAAGCTATTACATTTCTTTTTAAGCGACAGCCTCACTATACACTTAGCAGAGTCTATAGATAATTCATCAGGGGTCACAACTAAATACATATAACATACGCTGGTCAACAACATTTATATCTACTGTCAGGAAAGTACACATATACCTTTCACACATATTAATAAATACATATATATAAATATATAGTAACTGTAATGTTCATCCATTTTAGCATCCAACTAGATGTATATATATAATATATATATATATATATATATCTTTAGGCACCGAGTCTTGACTTTGTATTATGAATCCGGCACGAGAGGAGATACGTTTAGACGGGAGCTAACTCGTATATATATTCAATGAACGAAACTCACTTTTGTGATAAATTTAATTCGTGTCTGTTTAAGTAATTATATATCTAACATAACACCAAACCAGCTCCACCCTGTCAATCACATTTAATAAACACACCTAGTAACCAACTAGATAGATGTTGAAACCACCTAACGATCGGTAGACACAATCAAACACCTCTATCCCTTTGAAGCAGTTAAA
>JABUQX010076705.1:52500-59992 GCA_015478945.1 Trachelipus rathkii | reverse complement strand
AGAGTATCAAAATGATCTTGTAAAGCTTGCTGGTTGAAGCAGATAGTGCAAATGAATTTAATAGCAAAAAGTGTAAGGTTCTTCACCTAGGTTACTCAAATAAAAGATTTCACTATGATGTGAATGAGGATTAGATTGAGTTTGTGGACCAAGAAAAAAATTTAGGTGTGATTATAAACAGTAATTTGAAAGTAGCTAATCAGTGTTTGGAAACAAGGAATAAAGCTAATAAGATGCTAGGTATAATAAATCACAAGGTCGTTTACAAGAGCAAGGAAGTTATAAGTAAACTGTGTTATAGCTATGTTAGGCTAGTATTAGAGTATTGTGCCCAATTTTGGACCCCTATTTACGGAAAGACATAGATATGCTAGAGAGAGTTTAACGTAGAGCAACAAGGATGATTTCAGGGTTTGAGGGTAAGAGCTATGAGGGGAGGCTGAAGGAGTTAGGAATGTTTTCTGTAGAAAGGCGATTTCTCAGAGGGGGCATGATACAAGTCTACAAAATATTTACATCTATTCAATATACGGAGACCAATAAATTCTTCATAGTAGAGTAGAGAAAACCCGATTGTTTTAAGTGACCCAAAATCTCAATCATTTCATTTATCTACTCTATGAAATCTTTCACCGAATTTTAACTACTTCTTCGAAACACAAAACTCAAACCTACCCCTGCTTGTGTTCTTTTTTGGATGGTTCGGTTTTTTATTTCACTAAGCAAGTTTCTAGAAGATCAGATGTCATGAGGCTCATTGAGAACTACTTCCCAATTAACCCAATTTGAATGCTTCGTAAAAGGACACGGTCCTATGGAGTTTGGATGGATCACATGACAGGGATCGATTCGCTCATAAGTTCTTAAAAGGGACGAGTCTCTCTCTCTCTCTCTCTCTCTCTCTCTCTATATATATATATATATATATATATATATATATATAGATGATTAGAGAGAGAGTTATAATATATAGTATATATTATATATATATATACTATCTATACTATATATATATATATTAATATAGTATATATATAGTAGTATATATAATATATATTGATATATATATATATATATTATATATATATATATATATATATATATATATATAATAATATATAGTATATATATACTATATATATATATATAATATAAATATAAATATATTTACAGAGAGAGAGAAGAGGAGAGAGAGAGAGAGAGAGAAGAGAGAGATGAGAGAGAGAGAGAGATAGAGAGAGAGAGAGAGAGAGAGAGCAGAGAGAGAGAGAGAGAGAGTTTTAAATTGTGTATATAAAAAACGGCTCCATAAAAGTTTTTTTTTATTATTGAATTATGTAAGTTTCTGGTGAGTTAGATGAAGCAACATCATAAAAAAGTTTCCCCAAACAATTTCCAATCTACAAATAAATTTAAAATCAATTCAGTAAAAAAAAAAAAAAAAAGAAAAAAAAATTCTCATTTCGTACTTTCGACAAAAAATCTTTCACAAAAAAAATTCTTGTGATTGGGGACGAATCAGACATCGGCAAAAGACATAAAAAGATCTGACCAATCATTCTAAATGAAAGACTACAAAATAAAAAGAAAAACTCAAACAAAACCTGCACCCCTCCAAAAAAAATAAGATAAAAGAAGCATTTTTGCAACTCTCTCTCTCTCTCTCTCTCTCTCTCTGCTCTCTCTCTGCTCTCATCTCTCTCTGCTCTCTCTCGTCTCTCGTCTCTCTTATACTTGTATATTATATATATATATATATAGTATAAGTATATGATAT
This sequence comes from Trachelipus rathkii, assembly GCA_015478945.1. NCBI lineage: Eukaryota > Metazoa > Arthropoda > Malacostraca > Isopoda > Trachelipodidae > Trachelipus > Trachelipus rathkii. The sequence continues at coordinate 58,215 of JABUQX010076705.1, read as the reverse complement.
TAATATATATATATATATATATATATATATATATATATATATTATATATAGTATATATATATGTGTGTGTGTGTGGTGTGTGTGTGTGTGTGTGTGTGTGTGTGTGTGTGTCTGTGGGTGGGGGTGGGGGTGGGGGTGGGGGTGCGTGCGTGTGTGTGTGTTGGGATTTCCAAAAGAAGGTATTACTCTATTTTATATTTTATATAGGTATCTAAACTCGGCAAAAGGCGTGTATAAAAATATGAGAGAGAGACAAATTAAGCATTTATGTGTACATCAAATGTGCCTCAATTGATTTGCATCATCAAAAGAATGAAGCAAAGCACAGAACTCTTACTGTTTTTCAAAGTATTCTTGTTTTAGTTCATTGACGACACAAATGCAGTAATGACCTAATTTTAACCACTTTTTAGTCCTCAAAACAGTAAATGGTGAAGGTCAAATATGTGATGATGAGTTTCTGAGGTATTTTCTGGGTAAGAGTGTAAAACCCTGCTACACATCAACAAGAACGTTGGCAGTTAGCAGAGATGGCCGGCCTGGGTTCTTTCGATTCTCAAAAGACTCAATGTCACAAATTTTTTAATCAAACGTGATACTGTCGACTGATGAAACTTCAATTCAAACCAATGGTATCTACAATTGCAAGAATGTACGCACAATACGTCTAAACAATAAATACATTTTTGTAATTGGAAAGCGACATTGCTAACAACACAGAGGAATAAACATTTCAGTGCCGCTGACGCGTAACTTTGTATTTTTCATGACTGCAGCTTGTTGAATTTGAGAGTTGGAGTATATTGCTGCTACCTGATGAATATTACAGCTTAAATTCTGCCTGCGGGTAAGTTGTATTCTCTTATTTTTTCCGATAAAGCATTTTATGAGACACCCGACATATACTCGCGCGCGCGCACACACACACACACACACACACACACACACACACATATATATATGATATATATATATATTAAACTATATATTAGATACAAGAATTCTATATATATAGTATAGTATATATATATATATATAGTATAGTAGTATAGTAGGTACTATATATATAGTTAGGGTAGGTATTAGTGACGTATTATATATAGATATATATAGGTATATATATATGTATATATATAGTATAGTATAGTAGTATTCATGATATATGGAGCTAGTTATATAGTGATATGAGTATGTATAGTATATAATAAGGGTAGTAATATTATATGAGGTATGGTTATGTATGATAGTACTACCCTTATATATATATATATATATCTATAAGTATATATATTTAAGTATATATATAGTATATATGTATATATATATATATATATATAGTATATAGTATATATATATATATATATATATATATATATGATATATGAGTTATGATGTGACATTATATATAGGTATAGTAGGTATATATAGTATATATTATATATACGTATATATAGTATATATAGTAGGTATATATATATATTATAGTATATAGTATATATAGCTATATATATTATATATATATAAGAAAACAGAGAACTGGTTGCAAAAAATTGTTTGAGAAAGGAGGAAGTGGATGAGTTAATGAATAAATACGGTTGTGATTATGCGATGGCTTGCGAATCTCTCGAATAAACTCTCTCTTTTATTTGCGTTCAGAGCAATATTTCAATCTATAAAATACGCAAATAATATGCTTAAGCAGAACGCCTCAACTAAGCACTATTATTTTCTGCCTTTTGAAACTGAAATAGATAGATAATAATAATAATAGATAATAATATAATAAGTAATAATAATAATAATAATAATAATAATAATAATAATAATAATAATAATAATAATAATAATAATAATAATAATAATAATAATAATAATAACAACAATAACAACAACAACAACAACAACAACAAGCAACAACAACAACAACAACAACAACAACAACAACAACACACAAACTGCAAAATTACAACAGCAACAATAACAGCACAATGAAATAGACAATAAAATAGACAAAGCACACCATGATCAATTAACCAAATAATGCAAGCAATAAGCAATAATAACAATAACAATAATAACAATAACAATAATAACAATAACAACCACTACTGCAAAATTTAAAGCAACAACAAGAGCCAATAAAACAACAATAATAACTATAACGGTAACACCAAGACCAACAAGACAAAAAACAAGAAACTTCCTTAATTAAAGCTTGATCTGATTGCAGTTGCAGATATTTCTTTGAAGGTTTGTTTAAAATCGTTTTTGATTTATGGAAATATTTAATCAAAACTTTAAAAAGTTTGAAAATGAAAAAAAACTTCAGCCAGGATTATTGATCAACTAAGTTTCTGAATTATAAAAATGTTTTAATGTACACTGCCAAACCTACTACTACTAGCTCTATACTGAGCTACTTACTGGACTACTACTACTACTACTAGCTGTACCGGGTATGAGACTGATGAGATCACTATATACTGCTACTAATAACTAATGCATAATAATCAATAATAATGAAAATATAATAATAATAATAGATAATAATAATAATAATATAATAATAATGAATAGTATGAATAAAATAATAATAATAGATAATAATAATAATAATAGATGAATAATAATAATGAACTAAAGTCAAATTTGCCTTATTCAGAATAGCGTTCGAATTTAAATATCATTTAATGAAATGATTTAATATAGTTTTAATTATTATTTACAATTTCAATATCCGAATAAATCATATAAACAGGTGTAATTTTCCTGCCTACTACCATGAAATGGGGCTACATTGGCAACACGTGGTTTTGTCGCTTGTTGAGCCCGATTTAATACATGCTCATTCTTATAATTTCAAATTGTGCATGACAATATATTTAAGCAACAACAAGTTAATGATGAACTTTTTCTTTCCAATAAGTAATTATTATTATATTATAGTGTATATTAATAAAGTAATAATAATAATAATAATGAATGAATGGAATAATAATAATAATAAATAATAATATAATATAATAACTAATAATAATAATAATCAATTATAATAATAAAAAATAATAAAAGTAACTTTCTAATATTAAAGCATAATAACCATAGTAACAAATAAATAATAAATAAAATGAATAATATATAACCTAATTTAATTATAATGAATAATAATGCATAATAGATAATATATAATAATAAAATAATAATAATATAATAATAATGATAATGATGAATAATAATACTAAATAGAAAATAATAATAAATGAATAAATAATAGATAATGCAATAATAATAATAAATAATAATAATAATAATTATAATAATAATAATAATAATAATAATTAGAATAATAATGTAGAATACATATTAGATAATGTTAATAATGCAAGAGTGCTATCAACGATCAAATAATAAAGTTTGTCATAACACAATGAATTACGTTACAATATTCATAACGTATAAAAGCAGAGTAGCACTAAAATTATACTAAATGAGCTATATTAATTATAGAAAAATATAATATTTATTTTAATAGTAAAAATATTACTAAATAATGAAATAAAATAAAAAATAAATAATAATAATAATAATAATAATAAAATTAATAATAAATGTATAAAAGTAAGAATAACAAATTTAATAGCCAGATAAATAAATAATGAAATACTGATAATAATAATGATTAAAATAGATGGAATAATAATCATAATAAAACATAATAATAAATAATAATAATAATGAATCAATAATAATAATAATCATAATAATCTAATAATAATAATATAATAATAATAATAAATAATAATAATAATAATAAATAATAAATAATAATAATAGAATAATGAATAATAATAAAAATAAAAGATAAAAATAAATTTAACGAATATACAGTACTTAACTATCCAAAGGGTTAATATTTAAGGCACAATAAAAATATAGTAATAAAAATATAATGAATGAATCAATAAATAATAATAAAATAATAATAATAATATAATAAATCAATAAATAGATAATATGGAACAAGTATAGTTTTGCAGACCGACAGGGTTCGCTTAAAAATGTAATTTTTAAGGTTTAGCTCAGTGGGGGTTTTTGTCTTTACATGCCGCTACAAAATAATAACCTGGATAGTACAATTCAGGCAGATGTATGGGCAAGAATTGTTCAAGATGGGAATAATAATAATAATAATAATAATAATAATAATAATAGATAATAATGAATAATAATAATAATATAGATAAAATAATAACTAATAATAATAGATATAATGAATGAATATAAAATATATGATAATGAAATATAATAATAATGAATAATAGTGACTGTGGTATATAGATTTTTTTGAGTTTAAATGTATAATGCTTTTATAAGGATCCTTCCTTTTAAATCATGCGGGTAAAAGTCGTGTATATACATTTATGCACATTTATAGTGCTGCTTGTCGAGATTTTTCTAATCGCTAAAAAGGAGGATTGATTACGAACTATTTCGTAGAGCTATACTTCTTTGAATCTGATTATTATGAAAGTTAGATATTAGGAAGTTGCAGGCTTTGTTATTTATGATCTTGTGCTGCTCTTTTAGAAGAGATAGCTTTAATAGGTCTTCAAACTGTAATGTGTAAATTTTTAAATAAAGGTGTTGTTTGGTCATAAAAGTTTCTAGTAGCGCTTAGAAGTCAAATAAAACGTTTTTGTTTAATAATAAGCAATTGAGTAGCGATTGTTAGCTATGCAACGTAATACTGGAGGGGCAATATGGAGAAAAGTGAATTACTTGGGAATAATATCTTTTTCAGTTTATAAAGGAATGTATTTTGCTAATTTTGCTAGTATATACATGTATTTCGCTAGTTTACTCACCAGCTGTTTAGTATGCTCTTTAAATGATAATTTTCATCAACTGTTACCCCAAGTATTTTGGTATTTGTGGCTCTTTGAAAATCAACCCTTTTTATGTTTATGTTGAAATTAGCAGCTAAAGTTTTATTGCTAATAATAATGTATGACGTTTTTTTTGTAGATTTAGTGAAAGTTTGCTAGAATAATCTATCCATGTTGAAATCTTATTTAATGTGTCTGCCGTTTTCTGTGATAATATTATGGGATCTTTATCACTCTCATTAATATTAATATTGATATGTCATCAGCAAATGAAAGCGTGAAAGTATCATGGAATTAAACATGTCATTGGTACGTATGGTAAATAATAAAGCCAAGTATAGATCCTTGTGGAATACCGCAAGTTATTTGAAGTTTTTCCGAGCTTATTTCACTAAATTCAACATACTGTGATCTCTTTCCTAGAGATGTTCTAAACCCTTGTAGTGTATTTCCCTGAATTTCCATCTTATACATTTTCCTTAGAAAAATATCATGATATATTGTATCAAAAGCTTAGGTAAGATCCAATAAAATAAGCGCAGATGAATTTTTACGTTCAGCATTTTCGTATATTTTTTAAGTCAAACAAACAAGGGGTTTCACTTGTTGACCTGTTCTTCCTAAAGCCAAATTGAAAGTGTTTAAGAATATTATTCGTATTAAGATATTCAGTTATGCGATTTAATAATAATTTTTCAAATAATTTGCTTATTGTGTGTGTAATTGAGATCGGTCTATAGTTTTAGGATCATTTTGTTCATCCTTTTTTGTAAGCGGGGGTGAACGTGAGACTTTTAAAATTTTGGGGAAAATTCTTGTGTGAAGGGAG
>JABUQX010076705.1:32500-35000 GCA_015478945.1 Trachelipus rathkii | reverse complement strand
TAATATATATAATATATAATATATATAATTATATATAAATATATATATGATATATATATATAATTATAGTATATATATATATATATATATATATATAACCAAACGAATGGTAAAAACTCAAACTGAAATACTGGGATGAATCTTTAGAAGGTATTTTCCGAAAGATCTTAAAAAAAAAAAAAAAAAAAAAAAAAAAAAAAAAAACTCTGTTCTCTGCAGGGGGAACAACAAGCCACTCATCCATGAACTATACTAAACATTTTTATTATAAATAATTACACATGGTCAATATTGGATTAAATGATTCATAATAATGAGTTAACCTTATTGCACAGTAATATTATATATATATATATATATATATATATATTATATATATATATATATATATATATACTATATAATAAATAATAATATATTATATATATATATATTATATATATACTAATAAATATATAAATATATATATTATTTATATATAATATATATATAATATAATATTATATATATAATAATAATATATATAATAATATATATAATATATATTATATATATATAACTATATATATATATATATAATATATAATTATGTATAAAATATTATATATATTAATATAATAGTATATATATATATATAATGATGTATACACATATATTATATATATTATATAAATATATTATATATATATATATATTATTTTCACAGTGCCTTATTCATTTTTTGAAATGGACTACAAAGAAATATTTTATTTTATTTTCTCCACAGCCTTTAACATTTCATCTGGAATCCAATCCTTACCTGCTGATTTACTGATTTTATGATATTCGTCTTAACTATGGCAGCTTCCTTTCTCCTTCTTAGTCTGTAATTCTTTTCTGCTGTTTAGTTGTAAAAGACGTTCAAGGTATTTATTTGATCTATCTTTTTTAAATAATACTTCAGCGTAAGATTCCACACCTCCAATACCACTTCCTTCTCCACTCTCCCATCCTTCCTTTTCGCTTTTCCTTTGTACATTATTTTGCTGATTAACTTAGAAACCTTTCCGTAAATTAAATATTTATTGACATCGTCTTGAAAAATTTTCAATATATAATCAAAGGTTGTTTATTCATTCTTCTTTAACCTTATTTCACTTGTGTATCATATTGTTTATGCTTTTATCTTTAAAATTTCTTTATTTATCTTTGTGAAATTATTTTTGCCATTATGGCATCTTAACCTTCCTTTCATTCTTTGAAATTACTACTTCATTTTATCTCTAATAATTTCTTCTAGTAAACACATTGTCATTCTTTTGTGTTTTATAATATTTTATATATATTTTTCACCACAATAGTGTATCAAGTCATTATATTTATCCTCATCAGTAATTAGCGATGTTACCTTTATCGTTGATATAGTTCTTTATTCCTAGCAATTCTCTTCAGTTTCAGATTAAAAGTTACAACCTTAGCCATAAGAACATGTTCGACGTTGCAGTTTGCACAAAGATGAGTTTTAAGTTATGTCAATACCAATCTGAATTATTTTCTTATGTCAATACCAATCTGAATTATTTAAGTTATGTCAATACCAATCTGAATTATTTTCATACAGTGAATATCCTATTCGACTTCTGATCCTATCTCCTTAGCACCTCTACGTCCGCCGACGCCATAGGTAGTGTTTAAACCACTTATCTCAATTATCAGTTCATTTTCCAAGCACAATTCTATCCGCTTCTCTCCTCTGCCATTCCTGGTTCTTACTCCCCAAGGTTTCGATACATCATCAGATCTCCCATAACAAAATCTATTTCGTGATGTTGACATTGTTGCTTGCTTAGTTCTATATACTTCTTAATAAAATTCATTAATTTTTTCTTCATGATATTGTGTTGTTTGAGCAGAAATCTGATTTATTCAAAATTTAAAGAAGTTTCCACTTATTCGCACCTGCTCGAAACGGCCAACTATCTCACCATTCACTTTGGCACTGATCCTGTCAACTTAAGTTTTACTCTCCCTTCAGCAGATTTCCCTCCAGCAAAAAGAAAATTCCTCTATTCGACATAGATTCGTTTGCAACCTATTAAACGACATTTCACTTCTCCCAGAGTTAACATATGCGGTACGTTAGTGTGTACAAATAGTCCACTTATCTTATCCACACAGTGGATCCGTTACGGATTTCAAATCCATAGAATCATGGATCGAATCTTACTTTTCAACATTATGTCCATGTATTATTTTAAGCTAAAACTAATTTAAAATAAATAAAAAATATTTAGGGACACTAAATTATAATTAAAATTAAAAATGAAAATATTTGAACAAACTGAATTAAAAATAAATTAAAACATTTAAAGCCTGACTATAGTAAAATAGATATATATATATATATATATATATATATAATATATATATATATATATATATATATATATATATATATATATATATATATATATATATATATATATATATATATATATATACTAAGAATGTATATACTATA